>JAQGBH010003368.1:0-20134 GCA_034698265.1 Sminthurinus aureus | reverse complement strand
CAATTTCTTGCATAAAAAACCAAGTCCATGCATTGAATGTTTCTTTGAAACCAGATTATGAATCCAAAGTTTTTTTTTCGCACATATTTTCTATGACTACGGTAGTTATACAAGTATTCTTTACAAAAGAGTGTGTGTACATAACATAAAAAATGTATGTTTTAACATTTAACATGCCTCCGAAGAAACATCACAACTTCGGTAAAAGTCATCCGATTTTGATGATGTTGGGTGCAAACGACGCTTAAACCGTGAGACTATCGTGTCTGAAACGGCCATTGTCGAGAAATTCCGATTTCATTGTTTTTTGGTTCTCGTGAGCAAAATCCACCGATTCCTCAGGAGTCGTGGCAGGAAATCCGGAAACCCGCCCGCAAAAATCTGAAAAAAATTTGAGATGTGCTCTGGTTTATGCCGATTTCAAATTGCTAACTCGCGTCAAGATCCGATCACTAATACTCATTTCATGACTCCTCGCGCAAGTCAAGTTGAAATGGTCAAAATAATGATTATTGCAGAATTTTGTTAACTTGGAGTATTTTACCACAACAGCCATAAAATGAGTATCTGTGATCGGATCTTCATGTAAGTTAGCAATTCGGAATCGGCATAAACCAGAGCACATCTCCAATTTTTTTCAGATTTTTCTAACCCGGATTGCGGATTTCCCGCAACGACTCCTGAGGAATCGGCGGATTTTGCTCACGAGAACCAAAAAACAATAAAATCGGAATTTCTCGACAATGGCCGTTTCAGACATGATAGTCTCACTCTTTAGGCGTCGTTTGCATCCAGCATCATCAAAATCGGATGACTTTTAACGAAGTTGTGATGTTTCTCCGGTACCATGTTAAAACATACATTTTTTATGTTATGTACACACTCGTTTGTAAAATAAACTTGTATAACTACCGTAGTCATAGAAAATAATATCTGACGTACAAGACAACCAAATTTACAAGTGGCTCTATATCTTGCCATATGATATGCATATATCTGGACACTTGACTTCGGATATGCATGAAAACGGACACATCCCCTTTGGCCCCGTTTTTATTGGTCTTATTCTAAGCTCTTCCCACAGCTGGATTCAATCTTAAATTAAATCTTATAACTATCTCTCTTTTTATTATGTCAAGATAGAAACATCAAAATAGAAATATGCACCATACATTTTGAAAAGCACAAACATAATTTGGTACTGATCACATAGGTATGAACTATGAACTGATCAGAATGATACACAGTGACAAAATGTACGATTTCTCTTACACGGAAATAGCCGTCATTTTTCGGTTATAGGAGTCAACTATTTTCAGTCAAAATGCATAGCAATTTATTTTAGTGGTGTAAACTGTATAGTTTGCTTCAGTCTCAACTTGAGGATGATTATAAATAAAATAGCTACAATATTGTAACTTTAATTTGCTCCTGTGCAATTTTTTGTACATCCGATTTTGTATATAATGTATACCTACCTTTATTATTTAATAAAGATGATGTGTATATAGGGTCAAAGATCTGTCAATAATAATAGATTTTAGAATAATGACAAGACTACCAAATATGGAGATAAAAGTTCAATTCCACATTACTTTATAAATACACATTTCCATGAATTACTGATCTACAACAACAATCTTCTAAGATTATTCGTGCAGTGTACACACACATGATACAACGTCTGAATTTATATTGTCATCATAATATACATCTGTCCAATTTTGCAAATGGGAACAACCAAATTAAATATTTGCAAATCATACAAAATAATGGCATAACTTATGATGACACTGTTGGAAAGGAAATTGTCTGATTGCTGGCGAATGTCGAATGTGTAGTTTACATTTTCTTGCGTACCATTATAGTATAGTGCTGACGCATAAGATTATCTCCGAAGACATGTAGATACAATATTATGTTACATACTAGAAACAAGAGAAAAGGAAGTAAAAAGGTGGATATCGTGGGCCTCGTTTTAAAAGCGAATACGTCCCATTTATAATACACAGGACGTATTCGCTTTTAAAACGAGGGCCACGATATGCATTTTTTTTGAAAGTTTGATTTGAATTTTTCAATCTAAAAACTAAACATATCCTTTGCTCACATTTATGCATCATGTGTAATGTGCATATATACATATCATGAAATTATCAAATCATTAAGTACTTTATACTTAGACATATTACATAAGGCATACAAAATATTTCAAAAAAGGAAGATGTGCATCGTCTGCAAAGTTCCTTTTGTTTGGCTACCTTTAAGTCAAAGCACTGAATTTTCCTTCAGTACATACATAAGTGTGCCCTCAATGTATGAATCCATTACATCCTAGTCGAGTCGTAAGTCAAAATTAATTAGTTAATTGCATAATAATTAAGCTTATGTTAATTCCTGTTTAGCCCTCACATACGGATCTTCGTTTGTTGTACTTACATACATATGCATACAGGCGGATTGCACTTTTTTTGCACACTTTGTTTCTGCTTCTCGCTCCTTTGTCTTGATTCGTAAAATTTGGATATTGTAATTCCTACTAACTATGGACTATGTACTGTTTAAAAAAAGTTCAGTCCTTTTGACCCACAGAAAGCTACAAACCACAATGTTGAAAAATTCATGTCTCAAAACAGTTTTTTACAATTTTTACATCATTTTGATAGGAACTACCAAACTTGACAAAACATTTTAGGCCTGTGGGTTATTCTTCAAACTATTTGCTAGTAAAAACCACTGACAAGAGTGGTTAGCCCCGGAAAATGAAGTAGTACACATAATTTCAAATATTTCCATTTTTTGACATTTTTGGGGTTTTTCGAGAAATCTGCTCATACATTTTGTTGCAATAACCTCACGAATTAGAAATTTAGTGATTTATGTTGTGGCAGGCTTACTGCTTGGTTGTACATTCCAATCGTAAAGAAATACCTATGCGTACACGAAAGAAGCTGATATGTTTGTTGCCTGTTTTGACAAACCGAAAAAAATTTACTAGTGGTTATCACAGACTTCCTGCTTCAGACCAAAAGATGAGAAATCCCAGTTTGTATAAATACAGTCAGCTTGAACCCTTCTTTAAGGAGACTGAAGGACATTGACGAATTTTAGGAACTAGCATGCAAAGTTGTTCAAATAACATTTTGTTCATTTTTACAAAAAAGTTTCTTGTCCCTTTCGACTACAAGCACAAACTTTATACCCACAAAAAATTGTCTTTCACCAAAGGGCTACAAAACGACCAGAATATTTTAGAGCATAAACGGTTGTTGTGCATGAAGTACTTAGTTCGGACTTGGCCTTGTTCTTGTGCACACGGCAGGTCCAAAAACTCGTCCAGGACCTCATAAAAGTTGAACTTGAGATAGTTTTATTTGTTCGCTCACAGCGACTCTGTTTGAGATCATGCATAGAATTCAAAAACGCCAGTAACAGCTCAAAGCTGGCTTGTGTCATTCGTGTTAATGGTTTAAATTTGCACCAATTTCTAATGGTGTAGTAAACTTTTTCGTAAAAGAGATTGGTTTTTCGAGTTAATTTTTAAAAACTGTTTTTAGACATGCATTTTTCAACATTGTGGTTTGTAGCTTTCTGTGGGTCAAAAGGACTGAACTTTTTTTTAAATAGTATCTACATAGTCCATAGTTAGTAGGAATTACAATATCCAAATTTTACGAATCAAGACAAAGGAGCGAGAAGCAGAAACAAAATGTGCAAAAAAAGTGCAATCCGCCTGTAATACAGACGTTACTCACGACAGTGAAAATATGAAACAAAATCCAAGAAAGAAAATGCAGGAAAGAAGCTGGTGTGTATCATATTACACCGAATACCAAATGCTAATAAAATACTGTATTTATTTTATTAGGACTAATATTAGTAAGTATGTATTCTGTATATAGCCTGGTCAAAAAGTATTGTAAATTGTAATACTATACACGCATGTACTTAAGTATTACATGTTCTAAAATGCCATGTGTGACTAAATAAATGTCGTATCAGTGTTTACTCTTTGGTTCTGAAAAATACTCAAAGAATTTATGATCGGGCTATTTTACAATCTAAATTCATGCAACAGTTCTCGTACAAAGAAAACAGTTAATTGTAAATTATAAATTGTTGTAGGAATTTCCGTATAAAAACACATCCGAACAAAAATACTGTTGCTTCTTCTTTTCAGGTGGTTTTTTGTACTAATTAACTGGAATTTCTTGACCTTTCAAAAAAATTTATCCGAAATCCTAATACGAAACAAAAACAATCAGCTTTGTACTACTTTATTGCGAATATCTGGCATTGTATGCATGTGTATGTATTGTAATATGATGTAGGTACTGTACGTAAGTTTTATATGAACATTACAAAAAACAGGGTTTTTTTTCTCGCATGTAACGTGTACTATTCCTACCTGATAACTGAGCATTCTTCATTCAGTTTACACATTTGACATTGCACATATATGCTTTCCTGCTTTACAGCAGTACAACATGCGATTTGTATCATACCTGTCCTATCCACCTGCAGTAAATAGATGATTTATGACCATTGACCATTTTACATGACGAGGTTATGTAAAATATGATATATCTACATGATTTTGTTAGTAGCTGACCAAAAAGTAACATTGCTTTTTCCTTTACCAGAAATCGCTTTTGGCTACAAGATGAAGAAAAAACAACAACATTATTTTCATTACTACTTTTATTGCTATTATACAATATCTTCATATCTATATACAACTTGAATGAAAACAAGAGAAATATCCTATTGTATGTAACATCTGTATCATGTTCTATACTTCCATCAATCTCTCTCCGTTAAAAACACCAGCAGCATATACAGGTGAAAGGAGTCAAAGTGATTTAAGGAAAGTTTAAAAGGTTATACTATTGCTATAATATAATAATATACGATATTATACGGATTAATGTATCATGTATCATCAATGAGTGCACACGTTTACAGGCAATTTTTATACATTCTCAAGTGTTAAGGATATAATACTATACAAGTATAAACAATAATAATCAGTACATTTCCCCTCAGTATCTACAGTTTTCTGACTTACGACGACCTTTCTATTACAGATTCAAGAAAGAGCTCTAGTTTTTCGAGTTATAAAATATTTTACTATGAGCTGTGAACGAACCCTTGTGTACTTGCACTTAATCTGTTCAATGTACTTTTGCTTAATCATGTATAGATAATAACTATTGGATAATGTTTAATGTTGTATATAATATTGAAATCGAAATTACAGGTCTTCACTAGCTTTTTTCAGTGTTGATTGAACTACTGATAATGATCTTTAAATTCATCATCCATATTTATTTTTTTACATAGTTTTCAGATTTTGCTTTAAGTACAGACGATTCTCAATTCTTTTTCAATCTCTTGGCGCAGTAATTAATTAATTCCTTGTATATGTACAAAAACGAGAAACCTCTTTTTTGGCATAAAGTAGGACCACCACCAACGTTGATATGCAAAATTTACTTTTAGTTCTTCTCATCTAATCAATTTCCTTCTCTCTATATAACACTTAATCCTGTATACAAGTATACGGACTATGGACGTTGTGTTTACTAGTTATGTAATACTATGTAGTAAATAGTCCGCTTACACAAGAATAAACGACCCCAAATATCGATGACTCATTATTCATTATGTAGGTGGGCACATGTTTTTTTAAATTTTATTGTGAATTTTTTATTTTCTGTTACTCTGTATTTCTGAAAGTGAAACTGGACATCCGGATCCATACAATCGTTTGAAAAATTTGAACCAAAATCCCGTATTTAGTTTTTTTCCAAACAGAGCTTTCAAATTGCAACCAGTAAATACGCCACACTACTGTCTCCTATTGCACTTTCCTTTATTCACCACATCATAACAGTTTTAACGAATATAGTAAGTAATAAAGCTATGAATGAATATCGTATATAAAGTACTTTTATTACCTGTCAAAAAATACAGTTGAGTGAGATTTAATAAGATGCATATTGGAAATTTGCTGCTGTTGTTTTTTTACTTTGTAAAATTATGTTCATATAGATACTAGATACATCCTCTTCTTTTCCCTATTACATATTACATGTATATGTAACAGGTATATGATAAATGCATGTGTACATTTATTATACTAGAAGCATTGGAATAAATTATTGAACATTTCCGATTTCCTTATGAATTATGACGTGATAAAATTGGTAAAAGTTCACGGACTTCCTTCCCCTATAGCAGTAGTATATGTATATATATATAAATGTAGAAAAGGAAAAGAAAGGGAAATTGACACATATTGACAACGCAATAATTAAATCTAAAAGCTCACCTATAAATACGTCTTTAGACTTTAGATGCAGTATAAACTATAAACCAATGCAATAGGAATCCTCTACTTTTTGATTAGGTGTTTTATATCTAAAAGTACCGTAAGATTTTGAGCATATACGTACTACGTACATGTTTAAAATGTAAACAGTATACACTTGAAATAACATGAAACTACGACGGGCTACTAAAACTCAAAGCTTGGATATAGTGTACAGTGGATAGTGTGCAATAAAAAAAGAGAGAAAAAATAGAAACCCTCCTACCCGTGAACAATCATCATAAAGACGATCAAAAGCAAAGTGATGTATGATATAATATTTGATGTATAATTTTATGCATTATATAATATGCTGTCAATTTTCGAAAGAAATCAACACACCACATGTTATAAAGAAATCAAAATATCCTTTGAACTTGAACTCGGCCTTTTACGTTGATAACGATTGGAAGGTGAAGAAAAGGAACATAAAAGGGGGTGAAAATAAGAATGAAAAAGTTTGATTATTGTATTAATAAATACATAAATATGAACACGTTTTTGCATGGAATGAAGGATCAATGTTGTAAGTACAGTTTTGAAATTTGATAAATTGACAAGTGAAAACATGCATTTATTGTTGCACTAAAAGAGGGCTTTGAAACTGAAACATTTTTTAAAAGTAATTTAGTACACTTTTCATTAACCAAGAACTTCCGTTTTTTTTTGAAAAATACAAATTTAACTTTACACGGATATTTAAAACTAACTTAAAATAAATTAGAATCATTACCCATGTAAACTTGGATGCACCTACATCCTACATCCTACTTTCTGCTTTCCATTTGTTTTTGCTTTTTGCACAATTTTTTTGGTACATTTTCATCAAAATGTACGGTCTTTTAGTGCTAAAAAAATGAAAAGTTGCATCCAAGGTGTGAGGCCTATGTGTATATGTACAATGTACAGTTTACAGGTGCGCAATATATGCAACGGTGCAAAAAAAATCTCCACACATATAATGTTATTCTAACCATAAAGTACTTAGGTATATAGCTGAGAGAGAGAGAGAAAAAGTCAATGCACAATATCTGCACAATGCAACCAACTTACAACTTACACACATGAAAATTTATAGCAAAACTAAAAGTTCATGCACTTCAAACGTTAAGCGATTAAACTACTGCATTGTGGATTGCGATCAAATGGCATCATTCGCCTTTTCTCACTTGAGCCTTAAAATAAAGACATAGGAATACAAAAAGAGGAGACAGGAAAAAGATGAAGAAGCACAAAAATAGTCTCAAATCGTATGTGGCAGAGAACAAGAAAAGTGATCAAATCCGTCCATTTTGCTCACATTTCATGTGATTCCTCACATTCTTCATACTTTAAAAAGTCAGCAAAATTTCAAACACAGGCTTATAAATGAATGAAATCTTAGATCTTGAGGTCAAAATTTAAACTGAAAAAAACTATGCACGTGTAAGAAAACCAATGGAATTTTGAAAGAAGAGTGCCACATATTATATATGATGCTATATTCTGAGGAAAATGAAACGGATTTGGCCCTTTTTCTTATTCTCTTCCACATTCCACATAAGTACAAAAGTAGGAAAAAGATTCTTTTTTTTTGCTAAAGTTTCCAAAAAAGCAGAACAAGACACGGTCAGAAGGCTTTATTATTCTACATTCTATATCTACATTCCACAGTTGAAGCAAGTGGATAGATATATCGTATTGTGCATAAAGCGATTTAATCCTCTTTTCTTTCTTCTTTCACTCGCTTTGTTGATCGGAACACACACATGCTGAGAGAGATTGCATCTTCTTTCCTCGTTTTGTTCTATTCACCGAATCATTCCATTCTAAAGTAACGGAGAGGTCACCAGACAGAACATGAAATGTGTATGAGATTTGAGTGTAAAGTGTAACCCTATACAAATATAAACCTCTATTTTTATAGCATTGCATTCTTATTTCTTATATTGCACAGGTAATCCTTAATCCTTGCATTCTGTGTTCTGTCTGTTTGGAGTTTATTTAACTATTTAATTTACCATTTGTTCTTTTCACCCTGCTGTAAAATCTAGAATCTAGAATGCAGCATGTAGAACTCTCCTTTGTCTCAAAGGTTTTAAGTCATGAACTTGATTCTTTATTTCTTTTCTCCATTTCCTTTTTTACTCTGAAAAGCAGGATGCGACTGATATTCTTTTGGTGTGTACTGTGTACGACATGATTACATACTTTGTACTGGTATTTGCGATTTATATGGTGTCTTCCTCACAGTCTAGATTCTAGATTCTATATTATGTGTACTATAAATCAACACAGATACGGAGAAAAGGCACAACCACTGAATTACTTTGATTAAATTCGTGCATTTTTTTTAAAAAAAAATTCTATTTATAAGGAGCAGGAATACTAGATACTAGTGCAATTTTAGAAGTTATTATAACATTTTCAATACAATTACTCTTCATCTACTGGTATTATTGCAAAAAAGTCCCTCGCCTAAACTTATTTCAGTATCAAAATTTACCCTCTATATCATACAAGTAAATATTAAAAAATCAAAAAGCCACTAACACTACACTCTACACTATTCTTAAATGTATGTATCTACAGAGATCTGCAAACTGAGAACTGAGATTCATGTAGATCAGGCCTCAGACTTGAGACCACGGTGTAACTGTGCGTAACGAAAAAAGTACTATGTATCTATTGTGCATTGTGTATGTACTGTTTGCACACAAGTTGTTTGTAGTTTGTAGTACAAAGTTTGCACTAGATAGTCTGAAAGTAATTCAATTAAATTCTCATTATAATAATGTATGGTGTGTGGTTATTCAAATCTTCATGGTAATATTCAATGCTAAAATGTTTGTACTTTGTGTGCGTGTGGAAGAGTCAAGAGTCAAGAGGTACCGAAAACTGAATTGGTGCTCACGATTATACATTTTATACTTTATGCAGTTCAAAAACTAAAAGGAAGATCCAAGATGAATCAAGTTGTATAAGATCAAAAGAGCAAGCATTTAAAAGAACATTTACGCCATCGTCATTATCATCCTATTTTGTCCTTTTTAAAAAAAGGACTGCACCATTTCAATTTCCTGTGCAAGAGAGGAGCTATAGTTCGCAGAAGAATCCAAATCGAAGCAGAATTAAGTGTACTGTTTATGTACATTGTACATACTTATATGTTGGACGGGCAATGTGTATGATTTTATGCAAACAAAGACAACCAAAATTGGCAATTTGTACGCAGACAAACTCAATTTTTGTTAGCTTGTGAATTCATCAGTCGTCAGTACACAGTATGCAGCTATTAGCTACAAGTTGTACAACCGACAAAGTTTCTGTTCTTGTACATCTTTTAGTATTCATGTTGTAAAAAAATATAGTTTTATTTGTAATTAATTTATTCAATCTGCAGAAAAATTCCGTCGTTGGATTAAGCCTGGAATTTGGAATTGTGGAGAAACAGTTTATTTATGACTTTTTTGATAGTGAACACCAGAAAAACATGAAGAAGGGCCATAGATGTCAATATTGCAAAAAAACAGAAGGGAAACGGAAAGTAGATACGTTATTTTAGATTTTAGCTGTTGCTGCTGAAATTTCATACATGTAAAATTTGCAATGTACATGCAGATATAATATAATCTAAACAAGTGCATGACTAATGAAAAACAAAAACTGCAACAAGCACATGGTACATGCATATTAAATATTAAACACAAAAAATGAAAATTAATTACTCAAATTTTAAAACCAAAAGTCATGCATGTACGCAAAACAGAAAAGAAGTCGTGAACTTCTAGGAAAACAAAATCTCTGAGATCATTTTGAACTGGAAATCTTGAATTTGTAACTCTGCTCACTTGATTCGTCTAAATTCTACATGGAGTTCATAGAACTTTTACAAAACTACAAACTACCTATGGTATAATTGTTTTAGAATTTATTTTTCAAATCCAATGGGACATTACCTTTTTGCATAATACATAATATGAAATTCAGGTCGGAGACCTAAATTTTCTCATCACTTGAAATCTTAATAATTCATTGACTTTTTGAAATTGCATTAAATAACCTATATGATCTGCGTCATACAAAGTACAAAATACAAACCTTTTTTATTTATATTGAACATGATGATATTCTTTGGATTTATTATGAGATAGAAGATGGAAGGTGTCTGAAATTTTTCATATCTTTTGATGAGAAAAAAATAAATTAAAAATCTAATTGACGCCCAAGACGAAATTCGAAAAGAATGTAGAGATACTTTAGAGCTCTAGTTCCATTTCTACGGCTGCTTTTACTCTAGATGTTCGTTGCTCCTCTTCTGTGGTCACGTCCCCATCATCTTGAGACTTTAGAGTTTTTCATTATGATATTCCTGTCCAAAAATGTTTATTACTAATAATTACCCGTGTACAGTGTATGCTGTATTCTGTACACTCCGCACTGCATACAGGCTGTATATTGTATATATAATAACAAAAGAAAAACTAATTGGAATTTGTAAATGGAAACGTATCAAAAAGAAAAAATGGTACAGTGAAATGAAAATTGCATTGCACATCATAAACTCTATATTCCTAATTCCTACTTTTTTCCTTACTTGTACTACTTGGTACTTGGTAATATTTGACAAAAATGTCATGTACTTACGTCAGAATATGTGCATTATTAAAAATCAAAAATGAAAAAAAAAACTATATTAGAAAATTAGCTCAAGCAAAGTCTCAGCTCTCAGCTCTGAGCCGAACAGAAAAATGGACTCACAACAAGTAACAAGTGTATCAATGTCTACTGAATCAAAGATCACTCCGTTCCTATCTCGTCGATGTAATTCCAAAAACGACATTGCACAAAGCCGTTTTTGGAATTACATCGACGATCTGTAATACAGATACAGATTCTGTACATTTCCCCCGCCGTCTCTTTTCTCTCACTCTGTTCCTCATTGTCAGTGATTTATATATTATTATATAAAATTTATTTCACTTTGCTAGAACTTCTAGACTCTAGCTCTAGACTCTAGAAGCTAGAAGATGATCTAAGATGTATTGTTTCTTTTTGTGTTGCTACTATGTAATATGTACGCTATGTAAAATGTAAAGTAATGGTGTCATGCACTGTATGAGCTGTGAGTACTTACTACTTACTACTCACAAGTAATAGCTGACTGTTGATGATGGTGATATTTAATGAGAAATGTTGCGAGTTGCATTCCATATTGCATTAATCATAGAACATTATATCCACACTCTGCACTGTTCACTATTAACTATTACACTTACCCCCTGCAGACACAAGCATGAACAATGAACAGTGAACTAAATATGTCATTTGAGGAAACGGATACTTGCTCTTCGTCCTCATCTTCATGTAATAGTCTGTAATAAGTAATATGTAATATGTAATGATAGTAGTCCTCGTAGACTAACACTTACAAATATGTCTATGTTTGTATATAAATCATAATTTATATACAGAATGTTTCATATTTTCAACATCTTGTACTAGATATCTTTTATATTAACTACTGGGTAAACATTCGCTGATAATACTAGCTCATGTCTACACTCTACACGGGCTACTTGGACTTTGAAATGTGGTCCATAATCCATAACCCAAAATTCGAGTAACGTTTTGACTGAAAATTTAAACAATGAACAGCCTATTCCACCACTTTGTCCGGGAATTCTTTGGTAAGAAATGAGCTCTCGTTTATTTTCCAGAATCCGAATTTCGGTTTTACTCCTTTTACTCGGGCTTTTAAATTTCAAAACAAAATCATGATAATAAAAAGTTTCCGCTTTCCACAGAATTGTAGAAAAGAAGATGTCGTTGACGATATTCTATGAAGTATGAAGACACCATCAGTACTCATTTACAGTACTCCTGGTTGGTGTTACGACGGAAATTCGGGTGCACAGTTTTGAACGAATGATTTAGACATTGTGTGTCGTGTGCTCATCAAGGGCATAAAAGATAGAAGATCCATTATCCATTACAAACTAATTTAAAAGAATATCTGTATTTTACATTCGCATTCGATTAATTTGATTTTGACATAAACAAACCATGAAACACGATTTCTGCTCCTTTTATTCTTCCTGTTTATATCCGTAGTCCGTAGTCTCCTCTTTTCTTTTGTCTCTTTCCACGATACGCTATTTGTTATTTGTTATTTTGAATTTGCAAAAATAGCCAATTGTAATACTGAATCAAAGGGAAAATAGATAAATACAATTGTAACTGTCTCTATATTATAGCTTTGTTTTTCCCTGGTCTGAAGTCTGTAAAGTAATGAAGGCGTATTTAGTATTTATTTAATCTGTTGTTTTATTTGAAAATGTACCTTGGGTCGCCGACCTACACTATTGTCAATTTTGTTATGACGGGATTCCAGAGAATCTCTTTTTAACCCAGAGGGAAATTAGAATTAGACAATGGGAGTTTGTATTTTCTTCAACAAATCTACTGTATCTTTAATTTATAACAACGCCTGAGAAACATGGAATATGGAATTAAATGCTTATACATGTTGCATGTCTCAAATCTCAAATCTCAAATTCAATTTGTTATTATCCCTGTTCTAATTTTTGTAGTGTTTATATTTTATGACGTCGTACTGACTGTCGTAGTATGAATATTCTTATATAATCTAAATATGTAATGCAAATATCAAATATTCACATGAAATAATATCCGGGTTCACATGTAGGTAGTTGAGATATCATGAGCGGAAATTACAATGTTATTATACAACTAGAATCTAGAAGATTTTTATTTTAAATCCCATAATATCTTTCTCTGTTGTTTTGTTCCATGTTCAATTTTCAATGTACAAAATATAAGGAGAGAAAAATGAGGAAATTTGAATTCATTCAGTATTCAGTTTTACATTTTACAGATATTGTGTCATGTGTTTTGTGATATATAGAGCGCATGCAAAAAAAATACTGTTTGAAATTTGAAGTCAGGAATTTGGATGAATTTTGTCCCACAGTTAATAGCTTGACCGGTAATACAACCATAAATGAACCTGCTAATCCTTAACATGATAAAATGCATGTACTTTTTATATATAGAACATTACGTTGCCACTCGTAACCCTATTTCAAATTTCAAAGGCATTGACAAGACACAAGACATTTATCCGATGGGAAATCCATATAACCTATTAATTGAAATAGATACAGTGGTAAAAGCGGCAAGGGAATAAAAAACCAAAACAAAACGACGATAATCTACCCATTTTACTTGTTGTATCATAAGTGATTTTATCTCTGCTTTTTTACAAACCCCATCCCTCAACTAGCACATGTACAGATTACAGGTATGATGTACAATGTTATAATTCACACCCCGATAAAAGTATAGGGTTGACTCGATTTGTCGTTCCTTCTGCTATCTGTATAGTCTGTAATCCTACGCATTTTTGCATTTTTGTCTCTCTTTTTTTGCAAAAATATTAAATATTAAATGAATTTATAAACAAGACTGAATTTAACTCACAATTAAAGTCCAAATAAAGTTGGTCAGAGACAATGAAATGAAAACCATTAATTTATTTATATGTACTAGAATAATAGAGGACACATCCTTAGTTTTAAATTTCAAATCGAAAGTAGAGTAGGTAATTTTATTGATTACTTGGCAAAAACATGCACAATGTACAATGTGCAGAGAACACAGAGCTTTTGTCTGATTCCAAATTATAAATTATCAGTTGTCTTTTGAATTTATTGTCGAAAATATGTTTAACTATGTTTCACCCAATTCACAATTGTACAAGTAAGCAACGAGATTTTAGATTTTAAGAAGGTGTGCTGCTCTGGTCTGGGAGAGGAAAAACGTATTACTTTTTCATTTATATGTGTCGAATGTCGAATCTAGATATAAACCAATCTTGAGTTTGCAATTCCCATCATTTTTTCTCCCAAAGTTGTATCTAAAACCATTTGATCAAGGTTGCTGAATCATAAAATACAAAATACAGCAAAATGTGAGCAATGAGCAAGATTATATAGTGCATATAAAATGCAACGTATGTGCAGCATTCAGAATTCAGGATTCACAAGTGCAAATTGGAGATGTACACACATTCTGAATTCTGAAATTGAAAAATAGACAAACTAGACGAGAAAGAGATTTGGAAAATTGTAGTAAAAACTATACGGCCAGCATAATTGTCAAGAACTCAAGAGTGTTAAGAGAAAAGAGACAACATTTTTGAATTCGAAATACTTCATGGTATTACATTTTTCCTGTAATGTGAATTCAACATTCCTGCAGAAGACAGAAGATGCATTAAACTTTTAAGTTTTGAGTGAACAACTTATGAGTTAGGAATTGTGAGAGAAAAGGTAATGTGTACAGTGTACAGTGAATAGTGTGTAAATTGAAAATAAATGGTACACAATACACAATCTGTCTCACTGCATAATAATGTCAGAACAATAGTGGAAGTAAGTTTACATTTATATGTTTTGACCTGGAGTCCTACTTACATTCATCAGCATTAAGAATTGAGCACTGAAAAATACAAATACAAGTACAACGTGCAGGGTGCACGATTGACGATGCAAGTACATGCTATGTACATAAGTTCCAAACGGTTTTTTTTACTTATTACCGTCATATATCATGTCTCCGTCTCAACTCTCAACTCTCTTTCAAATGCTGTTTATGAAACTATAATATTAAATTCCCATTGCAGACGAAATTTTTTCTAAAATGCATGTTCAATTCTCGATTGAAACGTAAGTACATCTTTTCTCATTTCATCCCTCGAACCTCGAACATCAAACACTGCATCGCACTTCTGAATATGTGTAATGTGTATGGTGTCTTGCATATGGTGTGTGAAATATGAAAGCCCAATTATTTTAGGAGCCAACAGTCAGCCTTTGTATATTCGATATTTGAAATAGTGTTAATTTTTTGTAAGATAAAATACAAGTTAATTTTTCTGTTTGTTTTTTCCTTGCTTTGATTTCATTTCGCTGGAGTAACAATTAGCTGCTTTTTATGTCATCTTTTATTTTGAATTCTGAACATGTGATGAATTGAATGGGTTTGATAATTTTCAATGATGTAAATTGCACTTGAAATTTAGGTCTTTTGTATGGAGTTTGTAGTCTAAAGTCTAACCTATGAGTTTGTCGTTTGTCTTCTGTATTCACTTGTCGTGCTCTTGTGGTTTTGAGTAAATGCTTACAGCTTACAGTTCCTAGAGTTTAAAGATGTGCTCATTGCTCATGTATATGCACATAGAAAATATGGTGATAACATTTTGAGTTTGTCGCAGTTTTTGAGTGTCACGTTGTTGAATTACGTATGGTTTCAGTTCTGAATTCTTAAATTTGACGTGTAACGTGTAACGTGCTTACTAAAACACCAGAAGTGAATATAGGTGAAGATGAAAATGAGTAATGAACACAAATAACATATTTGTATGACATTCTTCAACAGATGTACTTTTCCATTTTTCAGCGTTACAGCATTTTTGTCAAATGCAAATTACATGTGTGTGCCTCTTATAAATTTACATTTTACATACATCGGTACATCTCGGTACATGTATACGAATATTTACGCGTATGCGTGAATACATAACCATATTTAAAATTTACGTGTCTGCATCTTTTTTCATGCCAAATCAAGATTCAAATAGGATAGACGGAGGAAGACGAAAAGTGCATCAGGTGGTGTGATACATACAAAAGTATCTTTCATGGTCTACAATAATGCATATTATTATGTCATATTTTTATAGCATGGCGTTTATAAGATGTTAAAGTGTATGTTGTATGTTGTACGTTCTACATTCGGCAGTTCTGCATAGGTATATATATTATTTAATTTTATATTGTATATTACTAATATTATTGTCATATAATATATAATGGTAGCAGTTGCTCCCATTGCCTAGTGATCTCGTCCCTATCTCATTCCTCTTAGGACCACATGCACAGGTTTCTTTCTTACGATATTATGAAAATTACAATTGGAAATTTTCATTTGATGACATCCAAGTGTAACTGACTTTCAAATTTCAATTGTGAGTTTTTTGGGGGAGAAACAGGACAAAAGTGTAAATAATTTATGTACACAAGTCACACATTGTACTTTAATATTTCTAAGGAGGATTCTTAAAGTCAAATTTGTATATATACAGTTTTCACATGTGTCTTTTTCTCCAAGAAAGTCGTACAAACTAAAAACCTTTAAGAGGAAATACTAGTACAAACTACAAACTGCAAAGTTTATGCAACATGTGTGCCGTCTGTTAAATGTGATCAGTGAATTGAACGCCTTTTGTACTTTGTACACAGTACACAGGTTATAATTTTGGATGTTTTGTGTTTTCTCATCCTTTTCATCTCCATTCCAATTTCCATTTGAAATGTGAACATCGGCAGAGTGACCAACAAATATTATAATTGAATTAAATGAATAATTGTATGGTGAGACATAGATGACGATGACAGAGATGACAAGTGACTGAGAAGATGAACCACAAACTTAAAAATTCAGAAAAGGGATAACTACAGAGTATAATGTGTAAATTTGTAGGTGTTTCTGATGTATTTTATGTCTGCTCTCAGCTCCATGCTCCATACGATGAATGATGATTTAACAAAAAAACTGTTCAAACAAATACAGAAAAATTATAAGAGTATTATGCATTTATAACTGTTTGTAGACCAATACAGTTTTCACATGTCCAATGTCTACAAATCACAAATTATATTTGAAAGAGGAATCACCTAATTTATCAATCAAAAGTAAACTAGCCGTTCTCTTTAGATTGTAGTTGTTACTAGTTTTTTACCTGTATAGAATGGTTTATTTTGTTTCTGGTCAAGCCTCCTTATTTACTCATTGGCGAAAAATCATAATACGGTACTGTTATGTTTATAATGAGAGCTGAGAGTACAAAATACTCATTACTTGTTTTTATCTGCAGAATGTATAATATACTTCAAATTTTGCAACTTAAAGCCGAGAAAATCATACTATTTAATGCAAAAAAGCATGAAGGTCAAGAATCAAGAATATACATGCAAGAATTAAAATGAAAAACACGTACAAAATACAAAGTATGTACATTCCATAATAATATTATATCACTGCATATGCATAAGTCTAGTTAAATACAAACTAAACACTTGCACTTATCATTCCGTAGGAGTAAACAGTAAACACCGCAATAAGCTTCCCGCATCAAGTATGTAATATGCACAACGGACAACTAGCGTTCCAACTCTCACTCAGTACTTTGATACTGAGCTTGTTAACTTTTTTCACCTTTAACTAAAACCTAAAACTATGGTGTTAAATTACATTGCGGCTTTTCTTATTCATCTTTCAGCTTTCAGTGGCACATTATGGGTATAATTATTGCAGATGATACCGGTAAACTCCCAAACAAGGAAAAGAACTATACAGTCTATACAAAATTCATACTGCACCATACACGTAGTGAAGACGTTTATGATATTTTAACAAGATCCTATTGGAAGACAAAGTGTATTGTGCATTGTGCATTGTACATTGGATAAAGAAAATACAGCAAGAATGATTCATTTTACATGAATACATATCCAACTTCATTTATGATTAGTATTTTTTACAACATGAAGAGAGAGCGAGAGAAAGAGTGAAAGAGAGAAATAAGGAAGGAAGAAAAGCAATAATAATATAGCGCGTAGCGCTTGAGGAATTTTTCCTGATGAAAGGGTAAAAACAAAAAACTCGTGTTTCCCAATATTTTGATTAGCTCTTATTCTCGATTAACGATTGACTCTCGTCTCAACAGTCTCAATCATGTGACTCGACACTCGACTGCTGATTTTGCGGAATTCTTGTTCTTGTCTAGGGTCTAGTCTTGGTCGCACTATCACAGTTGTTTAGTTTTTGGTTTTTTTTTCTTGCTGTTTCAGCTCTTTTACTTTATGTTGTAGCTTTATTTTGCAGTTAGCTGTTTCGAATTATCTGTAAATACATTATATGAGATACATCTTTAATCTTTATGTTGGTGAAACATGTGATTGCACCTGGAAAATATGTTTGATTTTTTACCCATTCTTTTAAAGTTGATCTCAAGTCTCAAGTACTTCGTTGTTCGCCTAAAGTCAAGAAAACTGTTGTTTCCCTATTTTTCCTCATCTTTTCTGTTATATTATTGCTGTTGTTGTTGCTCTTATTGTTGACCATTCAATGTTCAATTTTGTACATGTAATACCTACATTTTGTCTTCATGTGTATAATTTGTTTCTTTTTATGTAAGTATCCTTACTCAAGCTCTGTAAACCAGAATGGTTCCGTGTATTTATACATATGCACATTTATTTTTGTCAGTGAATAAGGAATACATTTTACAATGTACTTGGTACTTGGTCGCTGCCATTTAAGATACTTGAGGCTTGAGTCTTGAGTGCAAATTGCAAGTAAGTGCTCAGTAGTATCATCATCAGGAGTCAGTCAAACGTCATATCCATCGGACCGTAGAATGATGCAAGATGTAAGATGCAACGGCTTCAAAAGAACTAATAATTCTTTCAAGTTGTTTTGCAGGTAAATTCCCAGAACCAAATTCTCAAAACGAATTACAACTCAACGTTATACAATCGGTTATTTGTAGTTTGTAGGTATACATAAGGATTATCGCACACATACAATGTAGCTATCTTTTTCATTGAATGACATTGTGGTATGTATTAAATTTGGTAAAATGGGAGATAATATGTAACGTAACCGAAATCCAGTAGAGGTACACGATTTTGTTCCTTTATTCTTTACTCTTGAGTCTCCATCACCATTTCGAATCGCATTGATAAAATTTGCATGAACCGTGGGCTTTGTACTTTGTACAATAATTTCAGAGCATTCATAAATTATGACCAGTTACGTGACAAATTTAATCACTGAGGTTTAATAACATATTAATTATAATTATTTGTCATAATTATTATTGTCAACTCATGCACGTCTCAAAATTTCAATCATTTTTCGTTTTTTTTTTCACATTTTAAATAAAAGGCAGACGCTTCTGTTGTTATACAAATTCATCATAAACTGTGTATTCCCAATTTCCATCTTTGACAATAATAATTGTGCATGCAAAATGAAAAAAGGAGGTAAAAGAAATACGGAAGACTAAGCCACTTCAAATTAAACTGTTTCACTAATTAAATTGCCGTGGTTTTTTTCTTCTTATACTTACAAAAATGTACATTTTTTCATTGTCATTGTCACACCTCAAGTTTCGAGTTCAACTTATGTATGGGAAACGTATTATAATTGTACGGAAACTACGGAATTTGAACGAAATTACATCACTTGATGCTGGTGAACGATGCTTTTTTGTGAAATCGCAATTACAGGAAATGTGAAATGAGCAGGAAAATGTGTAATATAGCTTTCAAGCTATGATGTGACTTTATGGATTTGAAATGAACATAATAATTAAATATTTGGATAACAAAAGAGGTGCAAAAAAGAACTTAAATAATGTTCTTGTTATTTTATTGTTAGTATTTTTTTAAATGAATCGTACAACATTTTGAATATATTTAATGAGGGTGACGATGGCGGATATTATATTACAGTCACATGTCCCACTCTTTCTCTGATCTCTGATCAACGATCGATTTCTCACACTCATATGCTAAGTAATGAATCATTACTAATGATGATGCGTAACTGAATGAAACAATGGTACAGGAGTACCTAAAGAGGGAGCGAGCCACAATAAACGAGGAATTACAATATTATACTGAAGTTGGT
>JAQGBH010003367.1:0-20136 GCA_034698265.1 Sminthurinus aureus | reverse complement strand
CACAACTGACAACAATCCAGAAGAAATAGCAAGAATCCAGCACAACTGACAACAATCCAGAAGAAATAGCAAGAATCCAGCACAACTGACAACAATCCAGAAGAAATAGCAAGAATCTAGAAGAAAGGGCGACAGAACTATAGCTTTTAGGAGTTAGGAATGCCTGGGAGCACTGCCTGGCACTGTTTTTTCTGCACGTTTCGCTTAGTAAATATGAAAGTTTAATATGCATTCTGTATCCGGCATTCTGGATCCGCTATTAAATTTAAAGGTACCCTGAATAGTGAATGAAAGATTTAAAACAAATGCGTATTTAGTTTTCATTTCAAGGCGTTGATGAATACTTTGTACGTCAATGATGTTACATTGGTACATGGTAAATCTCTTTCAGCACATGAATTTATTATCCGGTTTTAGGTTCAGATCAAGCATAAACCATAACCTTCAAAAATTGTCTTACAAATTTTCTAAATTTTCAAAACATACGTGATGCGATGCAAATGTCCAGTGTTTAGAATCCAGAATCTATAGAAACGCCCAACAACTGTCTACTGTTCACTGTATAATTGCTACCATACAATAGACTGATTAGATTGAAAATAGGGATAGTCTAGATCATCAAACTACGTGCATGTATAATATGTAATGTACATACATGTGCATAAAGATTCTTGCTTTTCGCAACCCTTGTCTTTTGAATCGCGCACATCTAGTATCGTGTACTAGGCATCTACCTTTTGAATTTTCAGAAAATGGACTGGACACTCTACAAACTACATCTTTAGACATCAAGACATCAGTGAAAGAAAACCGGAGAGAAAGGAAAGAACGGCATATAAAAGACGAAAGACGGCTGTTCAACCATGCAATAGTAATACGCCTAAATGGAAGTCGGTCCAGGACGTTGAAAGCTAGTGCTGAAGATGAAGACGAAGATGAAGAAAGCAGGCAAGAATATGGATTATGAATGAGAGCAAGATAGCAAGAGGAATATCATGTTTGGCCCATGTACCTATAAACTAGAAGGAATGCACAGCGTACATGACTATACGAGTGTATGGGTGTCTGGTTTTTAGCTCCTAGTGTCTTGACTATTGTATACACAAACGCAATGTTTGAAACTTTCACTATCAACGTCTCTCACATATGGCAAATATCTGTAGAATGTACAATCTACAATATACAGTGTACAGTGCAAGTGGAGAGTGGTAGAAGGTCTTGCGCTCAACAACTACGAACAACTGGGAGCTTGGAGTTTGAAACTCTCTTTCGTCTGTTTACTGGACCTCTTCCTCGCTTCTTCTCTTTCTCTCGTTTTCGTTCTTGCTCTTCTTTGCTCATTTCATTGGATTCCGGTTCGTTTGGATTTGGATTTTGGGTAGACTTGTACAAACTGTATAGAGAAAACACTGTTCAATAGCTACACACTACACATTGAAGCGTACCTAGTACCTAGTGCTTAGTGTCTAGAGTCTACAGTCTACAGTCTAGTGTAGTGCACTTTAGTGTAGAGCGGAGTGGAGAGGATTGGAAAGGATAAGATACAGAGATAGAGAGATAGTTGTATAGACAGCGAAACAGCAGAGAGAATACGGAAGCAACGAAAGGAGCAAAGTCAAGAGACAGCTATGAAAAAAAGCGGTAGGAGTTTTCGGACAAAACAGTCGGGTTTTACACGTAATGAGGCAGTTTGGTGCATGCAACGGTGACTTTCGTATAACGAAAAAACAGGTGGGAGTCTAAGCCAAGCTGAGGCAGGCAAAAGTACATACAAAGTACGGAGTGCGGATCACAACAAGAAAAATTACAGCGTCAAGAAATAAAAAAAAAGTATGCACAAAAAATTTGCTAAGGTGTCAACAGTGACATTCTACAAGGATCCAAACAAATAATAGTAATAAAATAGACAAAAACAACCAGAAACGGAAAGGAAAATAAAAGTGAAAGCAGAGGGAAAGGAAGGAAGAGAAAAATAATCTCCTGTGGTTACCTGTCCATTTTCCCCTTTTCTTCTTTATCCAATTCAGATTTAACAACAAAACGAAACGCCAACATCAACAACAACTAGACTCCAGTTTTCTCCAGTTTCTCCCACTTTCTTCCGTGCGCCAATTTTCTTCACTCTTCATTCTTCACTCTGTACACTGTACAGTGTACATCCTGTGCATTTTCTGTTTTGGTGTGAAAAATTACTAGCTTTTCCTTCTTTGGTTTTCTCCCACTACTTCTTTAGTGTTTCTTGCTTCTCTTCAATTTTCTCAAAACATAATAAAATAGTGAATCCAGTTACTTTGTAATATTACAAAATGCATAATTTTTAAACAAACAAGTAAACACATTTTGTTTCACGTGCAACCTGTTTACAATTCAAATTTCAAGTTTGTACACGTTTGTAATCACGTCAATTGTTTTTTGGCAGCATTGCAGGTAAAATAAACAAAAAACAAAACAATTAGTGAATGGGTTTTCATTTTGTTTCTATGCAAATTGGATAAATTTACCTTTGAATCAAAAACAAAACAAAACTAAAACTATCAGCATCCACATCCACAGCAAGTGAATAAACAAGAATGTTTTGCTCCAAAAATTCAAGTCTTGTTACTCTTTTAAAAAGTGGGATTTTTCCTAAACTCTACCAACTTTAACTGCAAGTTCTGAAACACACGCCCGAGATATTAATAAAACGGGAAGGGAAAAAGTTCGACGGTGCTGACAGAATAATTGGCTTTTTTATCTTTTTGTTCCTTGTACCTTACTGAGCTAATAATACGTAATACAATAGCAATATGTTTGGAGTTTTGTGTGGAAAAAGTAAGCGTGAGATTTCTTGCGTTTACTTTTGGCTCGGTTTCACCTATTGGATCTACTCTTATACAGCGTGAGTAACTTTTTCTCTTTCTTTTACCATAGTGTTTGAGACTTGATAGCTTTTAAAATTACTGCAAAACTTTTTTTACTCCAGTGCAGTGTCATAAATACAACATTGATGGTAATGGCAAGAGTCTATTTATTACTCTGTTACGTAATTATATTTTTTTTGTTTTTTGGTTTCCTTTCCTACCGCAAAATTTTAAGTGTAGATAGGTCAATAATGGGATTTTTTACATAATTTTCATTGTAAAAACAAGTCTTGACATTTCATTTTCCCGGGATTTGGCATTCGGCATTGGGCATTGGGCACAGAGACAATTTAAATCTCAAATGTGTGTAATGTGTAATTGTAAAATCTTTTGCTTTTATCATGCACTTTTTTCTCTGCTTTTGTTTTTATTTGTTTTCCTTCAATTGAAAAGAATCAAAAGAGAAAAAAAGAGTCATAAATAAATAGCAACAAAACAAGTAGGAAACCAGATACAGGAAATGGAAATTTCTCATTTGTGGAATTTGGATTCAAGTGGAATTAAATTAGCTCTTTTTTCTGTAGAGTCAACAAATTTTATTGTATTGTCTGTTGTTTGTGTTTTGTGTTTGTTGCTGTGATTTACAAAGTGGGTGTTGTTGGTGGTGTTGAAGTTTGAACAAGATAAAATAATAAACTTTCCAGTGTTTCCAGTGCAGTTTTTATATCGCATACTGTCTAGTGTCTAGTGTAAATAAAGCGGGAGGATGGATGATATATCATGTTAATTGTGCAGATACTCTAGAGCCTAGAGTCTAGAGTATATTTTATGCACTGAGTAATGCTCTTTGCTCATTGTAGAGAAAAGTAGGTAAAAGAAATAAACCGAGAAAGACAAGTCTGTGGACTCTGTGGAGTTTATGCCTATTTTCTTGTTTTAATTTTCACAGTAATAAAAAGGGAAAATAGTAGCAAAGTCTGACAAGAACACATGTTGAAAGTAAGACTTCAAATATTTAATGGCTCCTAGTTTTCTATATCCGCTTGTAGGAATCTCATGCATCTATGTATGTATGTATGTATGGAGAGTGTAGAGAGTAGCCTCCCTTGAGCTTGTCTCTGTGCTCTGTGAGCACGTACAAAATACAGAATACAGAGCACCGAGGAGCAGCATAATAAAATGGTAGATTGAAAGCCTCGGATGACATGAATAATATCTGGAGTTGGAACAAGAAACGTGAAACGTGGTGGTGGTGAAACCCTCTTCTAGTTTTGGTCTGGTGGTTGTGTTGGATGTTGGATGTTGGATTTCGGATGTAGTATATGACCAATGCCAATGCCAATGCCATATATAACAACAGCCTCAAGTCCAATCCAAACGCCTACTAAGTTGTGAGCGTAATAAATTTTTGCTATTTCAACATCCTCGCTTTCTCATCCTCGTTCTTTCTGTTTTACTCACTATATTTCAAACTCTTTTACTCAACCCTCCAGCTCCAGCTCGAGCGCCAGTTCCAGTAACATCTCTAGCTCTGGTTCTAGTTGTCGTTCCACTTCCAGTCTCAACCTCCAGAACCTCGAGTTTCTTACAAGGCCTAATTTAAAACCCATGATTTTGGTCGGTTCCCCAGGAACAACCGAATGATTTTAAAGCATTTTCTCCAGAGAACCTCGAGTTGAAAGCATTTGTCTTTCCCTCCTTTTCCTTCAGTTTCTAGTTTTTTTCCTGTTTTAATTTCCCCTCCTTTTCTTTCTTCAGCAAGCCGGCTCTTTTTTCTCCTTGTTCCTCATCTTGGTCTTCTTAATTCTTAATTTTGGTGAAGAAACGTACCACAGCATTGGAGTACATATTTCATCCACATTCAATTATGCATTCGAAATGAGTACAAAGGACAAAGGACAAAGGACAAAGTATCTACATAGAAAGAAAATAAAAAGGATTTGACCATCATAAGAGACACTAGATATAACCTTTGTGCTAACCGGAAGAATAACTATTGAGAAACAAGTAACATACGACTACGACTCATGTCTGTATACTGTATACTGTATATGATTTACAGATAAATATATAAATATTGTTTGACGTATTTTGTCTTTGAAGCAGTTTGTCAGTAAAATATTGTAGACCGTAGAATTAAAAATTGTTTTATATTATGTTATGCCTGTTTAACTGCCTAAATTAAAATTATTTGTATTATTTTCTTTTGTGGACTGGTACAGTGTACACGTGCAAATTCAGAATAAATTTACCAGCATGTTAAAACAGTTTTCTTCCGGAACCAAAATTCAGAACAGAGAATACAGAATACAGAATTTAGTAACCTTTCCTTTTCCGCAACAACGCCTTGCCCTTTGATCAAGTCTCTGCAGAATCTAGACTCTAGAATCTGGAATACATTATGCACAATATTTGCAGTCCCGGTAGACATGAAAAGACGCTGAATGAGGAAGAAGTTTTACTGTAACGAATGGATCTTTCCTATTTTGTATTTCGTATTTTGTATCCTCGCTTTTTCTCTCTTCTCTTTTGTGTTTACATTAATAAAGAACAAGGCGTTTCATCATTTCTAACCCTTGCGCTAAAATCTCCAAGTGTACATCCGTGTATTTTGAGGATGTGTGTATGTAAATCCTTAGAATCCGTAGAATGAGAAACAGCCTGATGTGGATACACAACACACAATACACCATACAGAGTGTGTTGTAGCCCGAGTGTCGACACTATACAAAGTATACAGTATACACTTTATACACACGCGCCTTCCTGTTCTGCTGGTTTCTTGCTCTAAAATATTTCTTGACAAAAGCATTTACATGTTACAAGACGTCGACATGATTCTTCATTTTACCATTGGCATTGTACTCGATTGTACTCTTATGTTGTATCAGCAATGAAAATTCATTGAACAGTGTAGAGTGTAGAATGTAGAGTTTGCAGTGTACAGTGTAAAGAATAGGAACTGGAAGTTGGAATAAAAAGGAAGCAAAATTGAACAAGAAAATAGTATCCTACTTTTCCTTGTTCTCTTCCAGTATTCCTTGTAGATTGTAGATACCACATGTCACACTTGCTATTTGATATTATAATTTCCTTCCTTTCCCTCATTCAAGTTCATTCAAGTGAATTCAAGGGAACAATATAAAATGTAAAATGGGGATACAGTGTAAAACAGTTGCCACAAATCATCTATCAATATTTTTGTCATAGCTGAATTTTAATTCACTGTACAGATATCCAGATGTCCATGGGAGAATTTTTATTGAAAACCAACTTGCTATTGCTATTGATCTTGCTCTTGTTCATTCTCAAGTATTCAAAATCTGATTTGAAACGTAAAAAGCACATGTGGTACACCAATAAATTTAATACAAATCGGAATGAATTGTATTGTTTCTACATGAATTTGATATTATTTAAAATCAAAGTCGTTTCTATGAAAAATCTGTGAGAGTCTGCAAAAGGTCAAACTGTAAACTGTAAATGTTTCTTCAAGTTTACATTCTCCTCAAACCAGACGTTTCCCTCTTTTTTGGACTAGTCGATATCGATACTCGTAAATAAAAAGTCCAAGTCTCAAGTCTCAAGTCTCAAGTTTGACATGGATAGATAAATTGCTTTTAAAGTACTTGCTCAATCTCCACTCTCAAGCGCTTGCTGTTTCCCTCCTCGTGCCCTCATGTTGTGGCTTTTAGATGCCATAAAGGTTATGAGTCAAACTTTATATACGTTTGCATATCTCTACACTCTTTACTCTACTCTACGCTCTACGCATTTTCCAAGAAAACAAAGATGAATGAAAAAAAGGTCACTCTGGATTTTTGCCAGAGTCTAGAATTTAGAATCTAGAGTCTAGAGTCTAGAGTGCAGGGTAAAGAATAAACAACCAAAAGACCAGGAGTAAAGAATCTTCTTCATACACGTTTCATTCCATGTTCCATTACATGACATGTGTCACTGATGTCCATTCCTTTTCGCTTTCCTTTTCCCTTTCCAGTCTTTATCTCTACAACTTTCTACAAATATCTACAAATTGTTCCCCTCATTTTTTTGAATGAATACAATAAAATACAGAGTACGGCACAAGTGCTGAATTCTTTTATGTCCAATGTCCGTTTGATCAGATGGTCATCAGTCGTAGCATGTGACCTACCAAAAACTTTGAACTACATAGATAAAAAAATCTGTAAAAGACAAACGTTACGAGCAAAATACTTGAAAGACTGGTGTACGTATTTTGCACTCCCGCGAATTTCATTTGGGGCATATCGTATTGGAGAAACTCTAAATTCGAATCCGAATCTGGCTATTTCATGCTGCGTCAACTTTTATTCTACTTGACAAATATATTGTACGTTGAACAAAAGAGAATTTCAAACTTCAAACTCCAAACAAGCAATAAGTAAGATGTACGATTACGACAAGCGCTCCTGTTTGTATCAGCCTTTGTGTCAAGAGTCAAGAGACAAGAGTCATGAACTGTACCAGTCAAAAACCTTTTGCGCTAAAAAAAAATGTTGTGTGTACAATTCTATCAGCTGGTCGATGTCCAGCTGATAGAATTATACACCACGAATTGCTACGTTGTGATGTTCAAATAAGTGTTTGATGAGTTCCTGAAAATTTTAATAAGTGCCAACGCAATGCAACACAAGACAAAAAACCACAATTAAATAACTGACCCATTATTACTTTAAATGAATGCAAAAATTAATCATCTTGGCCTATGTATGAAATTAAACTGAATCAGGAACTCGTAACAAGTGTGAAGTTTTAATTGGTATTTCTCTTTGTGATATGTAGTATCCATTTTGTTCTTGGTAACGTGAATATGTGATTTTTATTTTGCAAGCTTTCGAACAACGTTGTTGCTCATCATCAGACGAAAACAAGAATATTCATATATATAATTTGTGATATGTAATTTGTACTATAATTTGAGACCACTGAATTTCTTATTTCCTTCAAAAACCACTCCAGTTTTAACCAGGTTGGTTGAAAAAGAATGCAGTATTTACTTAATATTTTCGGTTTCTTATCTTCAGTTTTCCATTTCCAGTGCTCTTTGTTTATTCAGTTTTAAGTGGTGCTTCCTCGCATCTTGAACGTCTTGGACCTTCTTAAGAAGAATGAAAGAAACCATACCACATCTTGAAACACTTTGTTTGCCTTAGGGACTTTCCGTATTTGTGCTCCATTCACAATCCATTCTCCATTGTCATTCTATACGGACTAGAACTCAAAACTGTAAAGAAAATGCACTGAAATCATCTAATTTTCAAACGTGCTATTTATATAATATTATTATATAACGGATGTGTTTTATGCATTGTTGTTTCGTATATTTCGTAACTCGGAATAGAATACAAAAATTAACAGAATACAACCGAGTTAAAGATAGCAGTGATGTGGTGTGCCTTTTATTTATTTAGCACAAAATTATCCTAGATATCTAAATATCTGAACACGAAAACAAAGTAAAATATCGTAGTATTACGCAATTTGAAGAACGGGTGAATAAAATTAATTACGCCCATAGATGTTTAGGTAGAAAATAGGAAAATACTTGGAAATTGTTGAAAGCGATGTATTAAATATCAAATTCAAATGATTCAAATGAACGAAACTCAGGAAAGAGTTATGACTCTCTCCTTAGTTTTCACAGTTTGACAAGCATTGTCAAAGTACTGCGTGAATTATGGTGTTGAGGTGGAAATATGAGAACTGGAAGATGGAAACCTTATGAAATATGAAATATGAGAACTTTCGGAACATTCAACATTCAACCGATGTCTCATGAGGCAGCCTCTTTCCATATCAATCCAGTCAGTCATGCAAAAAATGTTTTTGGTCAGGCACTATTCGTTCTATTTGTTCTAATGATCATTTCTATTTTAAACTTTACTGCACAAAAATACCACCAAAATTAAGGCAATTTTGTGAAAGGGTTTTTTCAGTTTTACGATGCGAAGCAGAGTATTGTTTTCCTCGTGTCTGTCTGTGGCACATTGGGGTAATGTGAGACAACAAAGCTAGCGCCCCCTAGCGGGAAAATTTTAAACTAGTCAGCGCCCTCTAGCGGAAAAATTTTCAAACTAGTGGACAAGTTTATTATGTGAAGAATTCTTATACTCTGCTTCGCATCGGGAAGCAGAGTATATGATCTAAAGCATTTATGCTTTCTAGGCAATATAGAATCCTCACGGAGGAAGGATTTTTGACTTTATTTGGTTTTGGTTGTCACATGTGCTTTTACAGAGGTCACAAAATACTATATTTTTCAAGGTAATTTTTTTGGCCCCGTGTAAATTTACATTATATTTTATTTTTCGAGATTAATAAAAGAAAGCAGAACATGAGATGTGCTGGTTGTGCTGGTTCGACCTTGGATACGAAACCGAACAGGATAACGATAATGCTAATGATATTGCTACAGGCCATATAATTTTCTTTCCCACGTTCAGTTTCCATCTAAAACTAAAACTAACACAATTACTCATATTTATTCATGCATTGGAGAAACATAGAGTAAAAGCCCAAACCTGACGCGGTGAATATTTTTATCAGGTATTATAGTGCATTTGGGATTGTATAGTATCTTATTATTCTAATGATGCGTGTGTCGAGTAAAGAGCGTAGAGTGTAGAGTGTAGCCATGGTAAAAATACTATAGATTATGCATAATATATAATGTAAGTAGGAAAACCGTAAATGAACCATAAAAAATACCTTGGAGCAACGGTGAATGGGGACGGTGGTTTGAGTTTTGAGTTTGGAATTTTGGAAAGGATGGCAATGGGGATGGCGATAAAGATGATGATAATGATAATGATGATGGCAAAAGTGAATTCATTTCATGGTCTAGCGCATTACAATATCTTAATGCATAATACAGTAGGCGAGAGTTGAGGATAAAAATTCATATTCGGATTCGGATTTGGATAGAGAGACGTTGACAGGTTCTTTCCTCTTTTCCGTCTTCCACTTTCTCTATTGTCTTCATGTATCCTTTGCTCCTTCTTTCTTTCTGTCTGTCTTTCTCTCTTCCTCTTTTCATTCCTACTTTCTTCACCGTTTCATTACTTGGTGACCTGCGACATTTCCATTTTCCATTGTATGACTTGTGTTTTGTGCTCATCTTCATTTGTCATTGGTTCATTTCATCATCATCAGCATCACTGCTTTCGTCATCTCCACATCTTTCAATTGAATTAGAAACAACCGAGAGACGAAACTGAAGACGAAAAGTAAATAGTGGAAAATCATGTTAAAATATTCTCATCTTTACAATCTACCATCTAGAATCCAGAATCCAGAATCCAGAATCTACAAGCAAGCAAAAACGGTATCAGCAGTCACATTTTCCTTGTATTTACATTGAAAATGCGCGTGTGTTGGCCAGAGCCAGAGTTTTTGCTTTGTTTACATTAAATTAAAATGATGTGCTGTTACCACAACAGCTACCTGAATTTAAAATACCATTTTACAACAGTTTACTCAGACCAGGAGTAATGTAAAAAGAACAAGAACAAGAACAAGGGATAAAACAAAGAAAAAGGTTTAAGATTTAGAGGATGACGGATTCAATGACAAGAGAAAGTAGACTAAGATTTTTATAGTTGATGGAGTTTTACGTGCCATTTTCTAAAATATAAAGTACAAAATGGTCCTTTCTCCAGTTTCCAGTTTCCAGTCTGTCCAGTTTTATGGTATGGTGTTTTGTCTGTAGCGAATATCGTAGTTTGGGATGAGTAAGAGTAAAAGTGAGAGTAGAGATAGAGTGTATTACAAATTCAGGGGAATGATCCATTCTAACACTTTGTTTATGTGCACGTCAGATAAACGGCTTAGGAAAAGACCTATCTGATGTAGATTGTTGGTTCTTGGTTCTTGGTGCTCCTTGGATCTTGCTTCGTTCGCCGTTCGCCGTTCATCCTTGGATAGTTCAGTACAGTACAGTTCAGTTTGGTTTGGTTTTGTGGGATTTGGATTTTCGGATTTTAGATTCTGGATTCCTCGTCAGTCATCAGTGATCCACCAGCCTTGGTCTCTTCACCGTCATTCTCATTCTCGTCCTCATCGTCCTCGTCCCATTCGTCCTTTTCCTATCTCCTTCGGCATTACTTTTTGGCCGTGGCTGTTTCGCATGTTCATGACCACTTAAAAAGATTCTTGTGGGACTCGGAGAAGGCGTTTCCTGTCCACAGTATTTATCTTCTCCCTGTAGCAAATTTACGACTTTCAACAGCTCTCTCCTTTCCCTTTTCGCCATCACTACCGTATCCAGTATCAAGTATCTAGAATCCAGAATCCAAAACTACGCAGCATGGAAGATACAAGGGTTTTTCCTTGGCCTTTTTTCTCCAAATATAGATATATTAGAGTCTCCGTATCCATATCCGCATCTGTATGTACAATGTACAGTGATGTGGTGATATTTAAGTTGAATACGGGTGTCAATTCTGTAAGAAAATCCGCCTTCTTGCTGTACCGTCCCTTCACACGTCTCACATTTCTTCCCACTTTCTCCTCAGACGCTCTGCTCTATCCTCGTGTATCTATCGTTTTAGAACTAGCAAGAGTGCTCTGCAATCTAGAATCTAGAATATTTCCCTTAAAAAGCAAAACGTGGAGTTTACTCAAAGTACTGCCCAGAGAAACACGCATTTAGAATTCACAGTTCAGGATAGATAATGTACATTTCATGTATTTTTGTACTCAACTTTCTTCCAATCTTTGAGCAATCTTTGGAGTATCTTTTATGACTACATGTACAGTGTACATCTTTCATTAAGGGTTAAAATACGCAGAATGTATAAATATTTTACGTGGAAATGTTGAAACTTTTGTTCATTTTAAAATGATTCATTTTAATCAAAATAATACGAGAACCGAGAACCAAGAACCGAGGATAAAGAGAGAAAGTCAAGGAAACATTTTGGAGCAAGTTGAGATACAGGAGTAAAAGTTGGGAGAGAGCAACAAGCAACAGGGCCTTTATTTTAGGAGTGATTACATGTTTGTTTTTCATGAAAAGCTGTAGGTTGGAGTTTGGAGGTTGGAGGTACTTTGTTTAATGATGATGGTCCTTGTACACTGTACAATGTACACTTTGCAATTTACATAGATAGCTTCCATCTTCAAAGGAGTAAGTATAGGATGTGTATAATTATTATTATTATTACTATTGTACACAAGCTGACTTGATGCTTGATCAGAGTTGGCATGAATTCTCAAGACTCGAGACTCTAGACTCTAGACTGATCTTAACAAAGTCCAAACACGACGCTACTAAACTCACAGTCAGATTTTCTTTTCCTCTTTTGTTATTTCCCTGGAGCATTCCCTGTAACCCGCATCTATTCACAAATTGAACTTTCCAGCTACCAACTCCGACTCCAACTCCAACTTCAATCTTTGTTATTGTTTGTGCCTTTTGTGTTTGTGTTGTGGACTGGATGCTTCTGATTTTAAATCAGGCAACATGTCTATTGTGAATTTAGATAATGACGGATAATGGAAGATGAAAGATGGAAAACCATTATCATAATATGCAGACTGGAATTGTGGCTTTGTTATGACACCAATCCGAATCTGAATCCGAAAATTTCCATCTTCATTACTCTTTTCTTTGAAAATTATTCTTGCTGATTCTCATTTGAACAAGAAACAAACAACTAAATACAATGCGCTGCTCTCTCGCTCCAATATTACTTAATACTTACGATCCAGAATCTAGAATCTGGAATCTAGAATCTAGAATCAAGAATCCACTATATAAAACTAAGACAAAAGTAGCCTTCTGACTTTTTGCACTGTGATTGAATGTTTTCTTAAATTTTTGGTGCACGTTGTCATTTGTTTTCATTCTAAATTTTTGCTCCATTTTTGCAAATCTTAATCCCAAAAGAGGAACATAGATACTAGATGCACATCTTCATTTACTGGTATGTAGATAGATTTCCTTTATTCCAAAGCTGCCATTTGCATATCAAAATCTTCCAAATCCACCCAAATTTGTACATGTCTAAAAACCATGGCATGGAAATGAAAGAAATGGGTCTTGCTCTCGTCGTCGTTGTATATTTTGTCCATACAATGTCAACTTCACTAGACACTAGACACTCTACATATCTGTCTGAACTGAATGGTATAAACATGAAGAAAAGTATGTTCCTGCATGCATTTTCTCTAGATAAAACACAAGCCATAAAGAAATAGTCGTTATTTAGTATCAGTCTACGTAATATGTACTTTGTGCGTTCGGAGAAAGTCAGTGAGTTTTCGTACGTATTTCCATGACTCAGATAGATACACGTAGAATGCAGAATGTAGAATGTAGAATGTGGACAGTGAAAGTTGGTTGCTGAAATTGAATGTTTTGTGCAGGATGTGAAAAGTCTACACTGACTTTTTTTGCTGTACCTTTGATTTTATTTTCCATTTCCTGTGTACAAGTTGAACTGTAACAACCAACAACTTTATGCTACTGTTATGAGCAGTCTGTCTAGATTCTAGATGTTAGAGTTCTAGATATGCGAAAATGAGAAAGGAGTAAACAGTAGTCAATGTATATATTATATAGTATAGTGTATGTTGTGTATTACATTGTATGTTGCTCATAGTTCCAGGTTCCAGGTTCGGGAGAAGCTACGATGAGGCGGGCAAAATAAAAAGTATCTGTGAAGAGTAACGAGTAAAGAGTGAGGATGTGGAAAACGCAGCGTGTGATTTTATGTTACGAGGTTGCCGAAGGCTACACATTATACGAATATACAAATATGATACGATGACTGTAGATTGTAGACTGTGGATTGTGGATTGTAGATAGTTTTATTTCATGGTCCAAGGATGACTTTGTATTATTACTTTTACTTTACCCTACTTTACTTTATAGGTTTTACTGCATGTCCGAAATAGATAAAGATATTCAAGATTCGAGATTCAAGATTCAAGGGTAATTGTTCCTCGTACTACTATATTGTAAATTGTACATGTGTACATGATTTTTCATGCACATTGCCCATTCTGAATTTGGGATGAATGTTTGTCGTCCCTGCCCATTTTACAGCGTATGCTGAAAGATCCGGTAATAAAAAAGAGGAAAAAGCAACAAAAGATTACTGAGAGTGTCGGCTCATCGTAAAGTGTAAAATGTAAAAGTAAAATTCCATTTGTCACTCTACAACAATAATAATCAGGAAAGATGTTGAGAATTGAGGAGTTGTCAATTTTTTAACAAAAAGTCCTCGTTCTATAAACGCCTCGTTATGCAGATAATTTTTCTCATTTCCTTGAATGCATCATTTTTTCAAGTTTTTCAGGTTGGTCCAAGTTTGAACTTTTAACTTGAAACACGGCTTCTATTTTTACCCCCCCAAAAAACCAATTTTGCTGCAGTTGCCTTCAGCGTTTTCATTTTCGGTTTAACCACAATTTTGGTACGAAAATATCCATGTATATGTACAGTATGTATACAGCAGGTTATTGGTACAGAGGGCAGATGTACAGATTTTAGAGATAACATGAACACTGAACACTGAACATCCACAACCGTTTATTTTCATTAGATTGTCCAAGTCAGTCCAAATTTAAGTTGCACTTATTTATTCATCTCCATGTAGCCATGTTGTAAACTGTACGCTAAACCTTACCCTTTTTAGTGTCTCTTGTGTCCTCTAAACTCTAAACTCTAAACACCAAACTCGTAAGTTAGGTTTATAGTCTGTGTGTCTTCAAAGTTCTGCTTCTCGGGGAAATTCCTGTTGCTAACCTAACCTACACTTTCAATATTTCAACCGCTCAACGCTCAACGTTCAACGCTCAAAGATTTCTACCGAGGAACTTGACAAGTTTTGGCTAGACTAAATTGTCACTTGTGAGAAAGTTGTTGGTAATTCCATCAAGTCAGTGGGGAAGGTATAAAAGCTCCGTCTCCCCATCATTTACCAATATGACCAAAAACATGTGTCTATCTATCTCTACAGATATGTACTGTGTACTGGGCCAACGGAACATTGAATTGCGTCACATCTCACATCAGACTTTCGATTTTGTGAATTGGATTGGAAATGAGGATATGGAGCAGGATGGAATTGAACTGAATTGATATTAATATTTGGATAGAGTTTGTCTAGAGTCTAGAGTCTAGAATCTAATGTGTACAGTCTGAAGTCTAGGATCTAGATTCTAAGTTTGTAACTCGGTTTACATGGGATCAAAAAGCCCTGTGGATTAACGAGATGATATTGTTTACTCAAAGTATTAGCCAAGTTGAACAGTGTAAAATAAAGGAGATGAACATTGACAACGGTATTTACTCTGGTCATGCAGTGTACAGTGTTATGGCTGACTCCATTTTCCACTTGCATATTTCATGTAGCATATAGCGTGTCATAGTGTAGTTTATAGTTTTGCTACAGAATTATGAGCACGAGTTTATCATCTCCTCATCAAGTGATTGAATTTCATCTTTCCGTGTTCCCAGAGAAACAGTTTGCACTCTGTTTAGAATTTGAAATTGGAATTGGAATTCTCAACGTCACCTTCTCCCCATAATGATTTTTATGAAAAACTCTTGAAGTGTTCGAAAACCTGATATTTCCCAAGTACTTTTGTAGTATTATACTAGGATGTGTGAGCTGGACGCCACAGCCAGAAAATGTATCATTTTTCCCCTTAGAGAGGAGTTGAGGAATTTAAGTGTTCTACTTTCTTTCGCTAAAATGGACAATGGGCATGGAAAAACTCTTGAAACTTTGAGATATAATCTTTTTCACGGTTTTTATCATTATTTTATGGACAAAGTAAATAGGAGCGTTTTATCATGTTTTGAATACATAAACTGGGAAAAGAAGCTTTTCCCCTTGCCTTGTCTTGCTTGTGGTTGAGTTGAGTTTTGACTTGCCTCATGTTTAAAACTTAAGATTTGAATCAAGAATTATTTTTCCGAGCTTTTGAAGCTCGTAATCCATTCTACCTTTTGTACTTTTGTACTTTTGTAAAGGTTGAGGGTAAACGCCTGTACACTGTTCAATTTTTCAAGCCGTCTACAATACAGAGTTATGCAAAAGAGGAAATTACATTATTATTATTATATGCCTTACACTCTACTTTACTATAGTACTTTTTCTATACTCATCAACAAAATCTCTTTCAACAAAGATTGATTTTTCAGTCTAACACATGAAATTTTATGGGCAGAATATTTTTTTTTGACCCGGTTTGAGATTGGAGATTTGAGATGGTGCTGTTCAGGATTATGTAAGTTTTGAGATTTGAGTTTTGAGGGATTTACAAAGAGCGGAAAATCCAGCAAAGATAGGCGACTATATTATAGTAATATTAAAAATCCCATTCCCTTGTTCGTGCATACGCATGTTTATATTTAGATTCATATCCATATTCATATGAAAATATGAAGCTTCTTTTTCCCCAAAGTTTTTTGAAACTCCTCTCATTTTAATGAGAAAGCACATGTGTACTCAATTTTGGCACAACTCGTGTAAAGGGTCTATTAGGAGAAAGTAGGAAAGACAGCAAACGCTTACTCTCTGATCTTTCCATGTTATAACCATATATTTCATCTACTAACAATTTCTTGGAAACTCTGTACTCTGTACTCTATAAACATAGTAATAATGATGTGATGTTTATATTGTGCAGCAAATATAAAGTACACTTTTCTCTCATCCAAATCTCAAGGCTCAAGGCCCGTGTATAGTTTATAGTTGATAATAACCTTGTGAAAAGTTTTGTTGTACAATCGTTTAATAATTTGATGTCAATAAATCTACATAAATCCAAGTCTTTACTCATTAGCGTGTTTTTTTACTCCTTTTTTGTTCTAAACTCCGGATAGATTACAAGCTGAGCTTTAAAACCCTTCGATATACATTTTAATTGTGTTATGGCGAACAAGAGTCGAAAACTTGACCATTGACCATTGACCTGTTTCCTGCTTATAAAATAACCTGAAACTGAAACAACTCTGGAGAAGAAATCAAAATCGGCCATCCAAATTCCAAATTGACTCGTGGAACGACCACAACAAGCAGCAGAGAACAAACAAGTTGAAATAATTATTACTTTCCTTAGTCCTTATGACTTTGGAAAGCGGGTAATGGGTAGCGGGTATCTGTTCTAGTTTGTATTATGTACACAGGTATTTGAAAATACAGGGTATTGAAAGGAGAAAGGAAGTAATAAAAAAGTAGAAAACGACTCTATTTATCTTCACTTCCGTAAAGTTGAAGAACCAATGACCGATTTTTTCAAGGCAATAGTCCAGACTCCATTCACCGTTATATACCACATTATTTATCTACTTGGAGCTTGGAGAATTCCCAAGCCTGTAATTTAATTGAATTGTTGTGAGGTGTAATTTTGCAAGGTATATACAGTATACAGTATACCGTGTACGGTTCTCAATTCTCAACCTATTTCAAATTTCAAACGGGTCGTAAACCTCTCATCTCTTGTTTGCGGAAACAACAATGTTTCCCCGTGTTTTATCAGTGTACGGTGTTCAGTGCAGGATGTAGAATGTGGAAATGCGGAAAAAAGTTACGTACGGTATGGTACATATACGCATACAGAATGGAGAATAGTGCCACATTTTTTCTCTACGCTTGAAAGGTTATATAGAAATAAATGTGAGGAGAAACCTGTTAAAAATTCAGTTGAGCAACAATGAAATTTCATTTTCCACTTATTTTCTCCTGTTGCCCATCAAACGAGTGCTCTCCTAGTTTTCTCTCGCTATCGATACTCGACACATTTATATTTCGCATGAGTTCCTGCACTCAACCCTTCTCGTCACTGATATTGGTATTGGTATTGCGTGCACGATGGATGTGTGGTTGTATGTGTGTGTGCTTCCGCCTGTTCTCATACACCTTTTTCCTTCGTCAAGGAAGTGCAAAGGTTTCACAATAAAAAAGATTACTCGGGGTAACGACTATGGCCGTTGTTGGCATTACAACGAAATATCTACAGGAAGTATCTCTTTTTCATTATGATGGTTTCACAATTCCACATTCCACATCAAATATAATGTATCAGTAATCAGTAGAATTGCACGTGTATCCGTGTTCTCTTTAGTACATCTTACAATGGCAGTGGAGAAAATCAGAATCAGCTCATCAATGTAACATTACAGTCCGTGTTTTGTACTGTTATTGACTATGAGTTGTATTTGTGTTTTTATTTATTACTGTAATTTTTACTTCTTTCTCCCAGTTTTTGTTGTTAGGTGTGGATATTTGTAGAATAACTAAGTGAAAATTAGAAATGAGAAGATACAAAGTATGTGGTTTTTGTTGCTGAATCTTTGCTATAAAATGATATTATCACATTGGTGTTATTATTAATATACAACTGTGCACTGTACACTGTACATTGTACATTGTACAGTGTATAGGGCTTTTCTTGGTTTTCTTCTTTTCCTGGTTCAAAATCATTATCATGATTATTATTTCTACTTTTTATTTTCCTTATTACTATGAAATGTTGTGTTGATGAATCTGTTGGCTTTGGCTTTGACTGTGACTTGGAATTTGTATGTACAATGTACATTGCACATACCAATTTTAACGGCCACATACCAAATACGTATTAAAGATTTAAGGAGAGTAGGTGTTGGAAATGGAACAAGGTTTATGTGGATGTGACGTGATTCTGGCTGCTTTTATTTGAATAACTACCATTAAACACCAGTCACCAGTCATTCTTCGACTTGGACTTGAAGTATCTATCTATCTATCCATGGGTACAGCATTGACGTTTCAAGATTGAGTAAATATAGCTCTAGGTTTTACAACGCTCCATTCAACATTTGAAGCAGCCAGTACTGAGCATTGACTATTGAGAGAAACATTTAACCTGACGTTTCCCTGTTTTATGTGAACATTAGTTTACGTTATGTTTGCCATTTCCCATGTACCATGTACAATGTACAAAGTGCAGATTTCTGGATTCTAGATTCTGGGTACTGGACCGACTCTTCTCTTTATCTGCGTTGCTATCCTACGTCTAGATTCTAGATCCACCACTGCAGATTCTAAAAGTAATAAAACTCACAAGTAGTTTTCCATGTTTTGGAGGAACAGCCAACAACATGTAACTTTGTATGTGTATCGGATCGGGTCTGGTCAAGGTTCAAGTCATAAACTTTTGATTATTGTTTCTAAATCCTGATTTTTTCTGGAGGACTGCGAGTGTAAAGTGTACAGTGTAGAATGTAAACAATACAGAGTTTATTAAAACTCATCATTGGAAATTAGAATTCAGTGCTTCAGTATGTATTTTTATTGATATGCCCTTGAAAAAATATGTGACCATATCCGACCGGAAAGTGGTGTCATATGGTGTCATATTTTGGTGTCACTTTGGTCCAAAAAGACACCAAAATCTTTCAATTTTCCATCGGATTCCGATGTGTTTCCATGGAATTTCTACCAAAATTCCACCAAAAAATGTTGAAAATATTGAATGGTGGAATTCAGGTGCGAAGACACCACTGTGACACCGAAATCCCATGTCATTTGATGGGAATTTGGACCAAAGAGACACCAATATGACACCACATAATGTCGACACATATTATTTCTAGGGTGGTTGTTGATCGATCCATCGCTGCACTGAGCCTACAGAGAAAATCGCTCGATACCTTTTTATCATTTTACATAAAAAGTTTAGTCTGACGCCGACTTAGATTTTTGGACAATGAAGCATTGATTTTACACAGAAGATGATTTATTGAAAATTAAAAATGGTACCCCATCTGCTGTTAATCAGTCAAACACCTCGCAACACACAAACACTGTTCACGATCCATGACTCCTTACTCCTGACACTCTACAATAAATCTTACAATATTTCCGCAACTTCAAATGATTCCTTTCCAATGCAAAAACCATGCACAGAATCTAGATTTTGATAAACTTGCAAGCCAAAACAATTCAATGTTTGCAAAATGCGGACGAATTTTAGTGATATCTTGTTCGGTCGTGTACAAATGAGTCACCTGCTTTCATATTTATCATGTTTGAGAGAATCTTAAGATGAAAAAGAGCTTGAACTTGGTTCTTCTATTTCGACTTGATTCTAAATGGGTAATTTTGCAAGATGAACAAAAATAAACAAGAGTTTAACGCTTTGTGTACTAAAATTTTCAGCGTCGTTTTGGTTTATTTACAAAATTTATTATCTCCAATATCTACAAATATTTTTTACAAGCGCAAGATAAACCAATCAAAAATAAATAAAAATTTGATGAAATCCATCCAGCGATTTC
>JAQGBH010003366.1:0-20140 GCA_034698265.1 Sminthurinus aureus | reverse complement strand
TACATTTATATAGGGGATGCTCCCGAGATGCTCCAAAAAAGAACCTTTTACGATGCTCTTTAGCGGAGAGTGTAGCTTTTTATTAAGCTTTATGAGCACACAGTCCTCCGTTTCACTGAATTATTTTAATCCAATTTCAATATCAATATATTATTTTATATTAAAATTATTATAACTTGACTACATTTATTGGTAAACTGTAAAACACCCACTAAAATGGTACCTTTCCTCGAACTACGAAGTAATATAATATTTTGTCTATTTTTAGAATATTCTGGAATATGAAATGTGAAATTTCAAATGTGTTGAGGGTTGAGTGTTTAGTTTTGAGAGTACCATTCAAATTTCGAGCCATGGCAGATGTATAATATTTATGATATATGAGGCATGGGGTACGGAGCTCAGGAATAAGTGAATGAACTTTTGGTTTTGACTTTGCGGTCACATTATTTCACCATGACATAATATATTATATATTGTATAAATAATTAGGTAGATATGGAGCATGGAGTATGGAGACTGGAGAACAAGGAATCTGGAATCTAATGTAAATTTAGTTCATAAATAATGGTCGAAATGCATAAATGTCGTATCACATGGATTCATTTTGAGGTCTCAACATTCACCATCCAACATCAAGCACGAAGTGGAAAATGTGGAATTTATCATAATACTTAAAGTCGGGGGGCAAAAGTCAACGCTGAATGTTGAATGTTGAACGTTGAAGGATCCAGGACACACAATATAAAATATAAAGCTTTATAAAGTGTTTGAGAAAAGAATATAAATACACAGGACACAGAAGAATATTTTATCATGTAAAATGTTGAATACTGAATGTAGAATGTAGAATGTGGAATCAAGAATCACCCGCGGAGGCAGTCTTTTAGCCTTGTCAACTTTCTTACAGACTTTCATGCTAAACACTGAGCATGAAGCATCTTCAGAATTCTCATTCTTGTACTGATAAACCTCTGTGCGCTATGTTGCTCTTCTCTGCTCTGCTATGTAATGTAATGTAATGTGATGCTATACTATATTACATGTATAGTTTATGAGAGAGAAAGGACAAACATTTATTTCACCAAGGGAGCAAATATCTAGAATCTAGCATTTATTATTATATATGTATGATAAATTTAGCATCCCACACTCAAGACTATAGACTCGAGATATCCTTGGCTTGACTGCAATTGGGAATTGGAATATTATATATTAGAAAAAAGGAAAATAGAGATATTGTTGAGTGGAATTTGTTTGGTTTTGGATTCCCTCCCTTTCTCTGGATGGATTGGATTCACTGCCTATTGCCTATCAGTTTCAGTTTACACATGTATAGAATACAGAATATTATGAAATAGAGAGATATTGGCCATCAAAAAATTTTGTGTGAGTATGCATAAATCAAGGTCTGTAATACCACAGAAACGCAGTAGTAGGAAACCCGCATCATAAATCACTCTTAGATACTTGAGACTAGGTACAGAGAAAAAGAGAACAAGAGAGAATCAAATCGAATCCAAACCGAAATCCATGTGATAGATCTGTGTAGTATGTACTCTGTACTCTGTACTTCAAATTCATCTGTATGTATACAAAGTACAAAATATAAAGTATGCGTATCCAAATTCCAACTCAAACTCTTCTCCCACTTAACCCATCTCCATTTCCATCTCCGATACTCTCAATACTCTCGAAACTCTATCTATCTCTTTATGACGCTCTCATCATATCTATCGGAAAACCCAACTCTAAACCAAACGCCTAACTCCTAACTCCTAAATCCGGAAAGGAAAAGGAAAAAACGAAAAACGACAAGGAGAAAACCAACGGGATTCAAATGCTCGAGACTTGATACTCGATACGAATCGCAAATGAATTCTCGAGTCTAGAGTCTAGAGTCTAGAGTCTCGAGTCTCGAGTCTGGGTGAACATTGAACACTGAGTATTGAGTATCGAATCAGCGGAAAAGGAAGAGCATCCACTAGTGTGTACTGTGTACTAACATAACATATTATAGCAGAGGAGAGTAGATCAGAATATCTGTATTCCTAGAAAAAATGATGGTATTACCAAAGCTCACTGGATACTGGATGCTGGATGGTTTCATCTTCGGTTTGGGGTTAAGTTCTCCACGGATACTTATACGCTTACTCATCTCGTTTAGACATACATACATGTATGATCCTTCCAAATCCACCAACGACCCAGCCATCCAGTCAACCAGACAACTAGGAAACTAGAAAACTAGATTCTAGATTCTAGAAAACTAGACAACCAGCAGAAACAGCAGCAGCTCAATGAACAAACCCCAGAAAAAATCCACTTAGCCTAACATTTTCCCAGTTCCTTCAACATCAGCAGTAGCAACTGAGCAACTCTACACTCTACACTCTACAATGTACATTGCAAATTGTTGAGTGTACATTGTACATGGATTCGAATAAGTAGGGAAATTTCTATTCAATGTCTGTCTGTATGTATACAGTATGCATCACATGCACTTGTCTCTCTCTTCTCCCTCAAAATCACGTATACTTTGTACTCTTGAGCTCTTGACTGTTGATGCTTGATATGAAAATTCCTCATTTTGACTTTTTCTGCCAGAGTGTAAAGTGCATCCATATTTATGTAAAATGAAAGTGGTTCCCCTTGCAAAATAAATATTTTACCAGTTACCATTTACCATATGAATTTTTTAAACAAGGACCTCATCCGTCATTGATCCATACTCCATACTTCATACTCCATACTGCAGGCGGTAAAAGATATATACACGTTTAGAGTGTAGAGTTTAGAGTTTAGGTAGTTGATGACTTTGCATCGTGCATCATACACATTTCAGCTGCATTAATCAAATCTATAGAAATGGAAAATTCTATGAATTCTATAAATTCTATAGATTCTATAGGCTCATCAATCAAAAATGGGATCAGTTGGTTGAATTTGTATTTTTCAACACTTTTCAAGGCTTCTCAAGGCCTTCCTCTTTCGATTCTCGATTTTCTCTTTAAGGCGATCGATCCTTGATTTTTGTAATTTACAGCTCCCCGGATAATTTTGATTATGCAACAAGAAATAAGAAGCCAGAAACCAGAGGAATTGATGAGCATAATGTGAATTTGAAAGTTAAATTGACATTGGAATTGGAAATTGGAGATGAAAGGTCAAGAAAAGGCTGCAGAGCTAATTTCCTCCCGCTAAATTTCCCCCAGACAAGATAAAGTTGTGTAATAAAATTTTAGCACATTAGAAGAGTAAATAAAATTACATGTATTTTTACTGCGAGTTGCTTCACTGTATGCTATGTATTATTATCAGGTATTGTGAAATGGAGTTGAACTCAACACCTTGCATCCAGATTTAGTTTCAAGGTTGAATGTATAATCTAGAATGTAGTGTGTGAAGGCAAATTAAAGACTAACAACCAACAGTCATTGAAGATTACCAAGTCTGTTTTGGTCCCGCATCTAAGTTTTTGATGTCCCACCAGTTTCCAGTATCCAGTATCTAACAATAAGACGGAAAAACATGCATACCCTTGAAAAAATATGTGTCGATATTATGTGGTGTCATATTGGTGTCACTTTGGTCCAAATTCGTATCAAATGACATGAAATTTCGGTGTCATTGTGGTGTCTTTGCACCTGAATTCCACCATTCAACATTTTCAATATTTTTTGGTGACATTTTGGTAGAAATTCCATGGAAACACATCGGAATCCGATGGAAAATTGAAAGACTTTGGTGTCTTTTTGGACCAAAAAGACACCAAAATATGACACCATATAACACCACTTTCCGGTCGGATATGGACACATATTTTTTCAAGGGTCTGGCCATTTTTCTAATATCCTAATTTCACTTCCACTTCCCACGGCAGTTCGCAGGGAACAGGGAACAGCAAACAGTAATTCATTGAGAAGTGAAAGGAGAAAAAGAAAGAGAGGGGAAAGAAAGTGAGATTATATTTATTAGAGTACAAAGTTGATAATCACTCCTCAATACGCAATATTTCATGCTCTTTTCTCTTCTTTCTCATGTCTCTCTCTCTCTTCTTTTCCTTTTCTTTTTATAGTCTACGACTGACAGCTACAAGGAGAATCTTGTACAAAATACAGCTTGTCTAGAATCTAGATCCTAGATCCTAGAGCCTACGTCATCCAATAAATGCATCAACATGTGTGTGTGGGGCTGGAGACATTTATTTATTTATTTTTAGTACGGGATTATGTATGGATTTGGATTAAACGTGGAATTTGAGATGGTAGAATTAATCCAAGGGAGCAAGAGACGGAGATGGAAGACAGATGACACGCAGATGGAAATCTTCTGACAAGACAAAAATACAAAATACAGCAGAGAAAAAATTGTTGACGAAGCGGATAGAGAGTATCTGTAGAAAGGAGAGAGAGAGAGTAAAGAGATAAGGAGAAGGAAAACAAAAGTAATTTGTCTAGAATCTAGAATCTACGATACAAAATACAGTACGTGTGAAATGGAAGGAGAAAGAACAGATAGAACAAATAGAATAATGAAATAATCTACGACTCGGTCCAAACCTAATGCATATTAATGAGGGACGAGTGGAGGAAATTTTATTGTCTGTCTATGAAACACTTGAATCAATTACTAACGTCTTTTGTTATCTTTTATCTCTCTATTCTCTATCCTCCATCCTGCCAAACTCTCGCTCCTTCTCGCTTTCCCGTTCACTCTTTTGTATTTTTGTATTTAAATAAAATACACAAGAACTATACTCTGCAACTCTCATCTTTATTCATCTTCTCATCTTCTTCCATCAACAATAAAAATAAAACTAGAATCAAGGAGCACAAAGAAAAGGAAAATCGTAGACAGTTTGGGAATGGTGGGAAAATAGATGGAAAATTGAGCAAGTGTACATTTCTGTTATTTTCATAGGATTCCCGATTCCTGGATTCTAGATTCTAGATTCTTAGGAAAATAAGCCGTTCCCTTGCCAAAAATGTTGAGAGTTGAGAGCAGTATAAAGTATAAAATGGATTATGGATTTTGGATTTTGGATGTTGGATGAATGTCCTGGACAAGTTGAGGATTTATGGATAAAAAGAAGCTAATTGCAGCTAGGGTGCAGGAGCAAATTGATTTTTAACTTGGTGCCCCAAATGTGCTCAAAGTTGAAACTAATCTTCTTGTTTACTGAACTTTATTTTTGAGCCAAAACTCTCACTACAAATCTTACCTCTGGAATCTGGAAGCTGTGATATTTTTTTTACAGTCTCACTAACTGCTACAAAATGTGATGAATGTTTTTCTTCTTTCTCCTTGTAGCTTTCGTATTTTGCTCGGGGTATCCAGAAATCCAGAAATCCAGAAATTTCAAGCTTTTTATAGTCTTACGTGTTAATTTTTCCATGACAATATTCATTTTTTTATGTTACTTTAGTTATATAAAAACATGATTTTTAGAAATGCACGTGGAATTTCATGATTCATCAAAAACTGAAACTGAGAATTAAAGATTATGAATTCATTCAAGCTTAAAGGAGGAAGCAACACAAAACACAAAACACAAGTGACTGAGGTTTGAGCATTGAGTAGCAGTTTATTTATCCGAGGGCATTCAATCTTGAAAATCGGAGATATAGTCAATAGTCAAGAAGCACTGCAGAAAGAAAGAGTGGAAGAAAAAATAGACATAGAGACTTGATCCTGAGTGGACGAGCTAGACACTAGACATGTTCAATGCTTAATGCTCTATACTCTATGCTCTGTACTGAAAATGCTCCGTACATTATACTGTTGAATCTAGAATCTAGACTTTTGACATGAAAGATCCATTCAACTGTGCTATCAACTATCAGCAGTCCCAAACATTTCAGCTGTTCACCCGTTCAGTCATTCATATCACTTGTCAGTTCTAAGAACTCAGAACTGAGAACTGAGAACAGACATCCGCATGTAAGTCCATCCACTACAAATATCAGATAGCATGTAGCGATGCTTGTACTTGTACGGATTATAGCCGAAACTTGTCAAGAATCAAGAATCAAGAAGAAACGGGAAAAGTGGAAACGGGGAAAAAAGCTGTAAGGAAAGAAAGAAGAAAGATTAGATAGTGAAACGTGAAACGTGCTATTGAGTATTGAGTTGAACTCAACTCAACTGTTTTCACTTGTTTACCCTTGATTCAACAAGCTACGATGCACAGATATGTACTTTCAACTCCACACTCTACACTCCAAACTCTTCACATTTTCCTACATACATCAGCATTGTTCACACACGGCTCAAAACTCAAAGTAGAGTCATTTCCATTTTCAAAATCCCAGAACCAGAATCGGAATTTTACCACTAGAATCTAGAATCTAGAACCATATTGGTGCATAAGCAAATGCATGAAAATATTTTAGACTGTAGATTGTAGATATTATTGACAAAGGGAAAGCCAAAGCAGAATATGAAGTACTTTGGATATTTGGATATTTTGATATTTGGATATTTTTATGTGTTCGTGATAGAGGTCGATTACGGGAGCATAGAAAAGGAAAGGGAAAAGAAAGGACGGAGAAAGGAGGTGAGAATGATACATGTTTCCACATTTCAGGGATGAGCAAAGGTGGTGGAGATGAAATAATGTGGATTTGTGTCTACTTGATGCATGAAATACATGTTCTTTTATTCACTTGCCCATTCTCCATTCTCCATTCTTTTTCTCTCTTTCTTATCTCGCCCTTTCTCCTCTTTTCTATTGTGTGGTAGATGATTTGTGAAATATGAGATTTGTGACTAGTGCAAAGTCTAGGTTAGTCTAGTCTCGAGTGCAGAATATGAAGCATGAATACTCAAGTGTCATTTAGGATCGCGTGGACATGTGTGACAGTTCACCATTCACCGTTCACCGTTCACCACTTTCTCCTCCTTTTCTTTCCCCTAGTTTTTTCATTTCTTTCTTTCTTTTCTTCTGCGACATTGAACTTGATGGTATGTACTTTATGTGGTGTGGTTGGGTGTGGGGAATAAAGGCAGGATTGATTTATTATCACGGGTAAATACGCCGAGTGTACATTGTACATTGTACATGTGACTGGAGACTGGAGGCTAAGAATAAAGAATGTGGAAAATATCAAAAAAATGGCCGGGAAAAGAAGTAGAAAAGTGGAAATGGTGAGATTTGTGTGGTGTGTGAAAGTGAGAGTTGTTTGCATGGAATGTGGAATCCTCTTTAGAATTTACAGAATTCATCTGCAAATATCAGATTCGGATTCAGATATTTATATAAAATATAAACTACACACTACACCACATTGTCCTCCTCCTTTTCTACATTCTACTTTTCAACTGTGACTGTGACTAAGCCAGACAAAGAATGGGTGGCAATGTGTAGATTATGAATATTATGAATATTTCTTCAACAACTACTACACAAAATAGACATTTCCATCTCAGTTGCTCAGTATTTTCACAGCACATTTTATACACTACATGCTCAATGCTTAAATATGTCCATGGAAAATGTGACACGTCATAACTGGAAACTGAAATAGAAAATGCAGAGACTCACTATTTTATTTTTTACCGTACATTTGTTATCGTGTGTCTAGTGTCGAGTGTCGAGTGTCTTGTGCTGCATTTCTATTCTATGGAAATGTACTGGGATTTTATTCATTTCCTTGCTGTTTGATGGCTCAAGAGATTTTCATGTCATTTGAAATTCAGAATTCAGAATTGAGTAGGAGACGTCAAGAGAGGGAATGAAAATGAAAGGAGGAAGTGAAAGTAAATGTAAAAAATGTATACAAGAGCTCTAGACTCTAGACTCTAGACAAAAGACAAGGTGAGTTTTCTCTCTCTCTCTGTTTTTATATGTTCGTCATGAACCATCAACCACGACGAGTTAGTTTTACATTTACATTTACTTTTGTTCTTTATTCTCTGTTTCCCGTTTATTTCTGCTGCTATTTCTGTTTCTGCTTCATTTTCAGTTGCCAAAAACGCTCTGTCCAAAAATCTCTACTATCCATCACACTCTTGTTTTTATCTGTATAAAACACTTTTTTGTACACACGGGTGCAAATCCGCCGTGTTGAGAGTTGAGAGTTGAGAGTTGGGAGAAGAGCTTTATAATCTGTTCAAGATTTTGTATAGCATTATGGTACTTTTAAAAATTGTGCAAATACACTAAACTCCCACCATAGAAAAAATAAAAATTAAAAAATTAACCGCGATATTTAAAAAATGCTTGATATTTTTAACGAGGGATTGCTGTAAAATGTCTTGAAGTGATAAGCATTAGTTAAATTAAAATAGCAATATTTATAACGTGTTATTTTCCACTTCCTTTCTGTTCCACTTGACTCGAGACTCGAGCCTCGAGCTAATTATAAATTACAAATTAAGCTGTGCTTCATCATTCATCATTCATGAGCATTGAGCATTAAAACAAGGAACACCCAGCACGTTTGTATTTGAAATTAGAAATTAGAAACGCTGAATTTTAATGTGACCTTCAACTTTTTTTATCCTCACTCCCATTTCCATTTCCATTTCCAACTTGTAATTTGCAATGACCAAGTCGTTCTTAATTTACATGTAATTTTCTATTCTTCTACAGAACGGCCATACGTTTTGCATAATGGTATTAAACTTGTTTCTGCTATTACAAAGTACTGATAGGAGCAATTTTTTGCAAATGTCCAAGTTTGCAACTTGGAACTTGGAACTTGCATTCAACATTCAACACGGCAGCAGGTGTGAATATTGAACATTGAACTTTGTACATGCGTGTGTAGAGTGCAGAGTTTAGAGATTTATTTTTATCTTGTTTACACCGTCACTTTCTTTCTTTCTTCTGCAGTTATTACGCTTTCTTCCTTCTTTTGAAGGAGAATAAATAGAAATTGCTAAATATTTAGACTTTCCGCTTTCGGCTGTCGACTGTCGAATTTGGACAGAAGGTGAGGTCGAAGACCTGAAACCTGTTTGCATCAACAGTCAATCGTCAATAGTCAAAAGTCAAAAGTCAAAAGTCAAGACGTAATTTCAAACTTTTGCATTTCCCCCCGAAAAACTTGGTTGGATGAATCCCACTAAAAAATTTAAAAACCCACACTACCCATATTTGTGTCTTGTGCCTTGTGTCTCCGACTCAAACTTTACACAATATTTTATACTTTAAGCTGTTCCCAAATCCATTGTAAATTCACAATCCAAAATCTAAAATCCAAACTGCGCACTTTCAGTCAATACAAAATTAGTTTAGGTAAAAAAGTTTATCACTTTTCCTGATACAAAATTTGATACAGGTAAATTTTTCAAAGGCTTTCAAAGGGTTTCAAAGTATTGAAAGTAGTGAAAAGTGAAAAGTTTTAAATTGAGGAAAAAGAAATATCACACGGTCTTTTGTATACTATACAAAATCGGAAAATAATCACACGTGTAAAATGTAAAGTGTAAAATTTGTGGGACAATTTTGGATGGCACTGCATTATTCATGCGTTTATGCGACAGACACAAAAAAAAGAAAAAAGGCCAAGGCGCCAAGACTAAGGAAACCCCGAGAAAAAGGGAAAGGGAAAAAGAGATAACCTGACGATAAAATGACGTACGGTTGACGGTGTACAGTTTACAGTTTGCAGCTTCAACTCTGATGACACTTGAACTTGTATCTTTTATCCTTCAGTCTTCTTACACTTTCTTAGAGTTAGTGTAACAGCTTAGATTTTGGATTTGGGATTTTGGATTTTCAAGTTTGGACTATCAAATGACAAAAGTTTGTTCGAGGTATTTAAATTAAAATTTTTCCACGGCTTTCAAAATAGCAGGAAATTTGAGGAGGCTCAATCTGAATTTGAATCTGAATCTGAGTCTACAACAAGTTTCTAGTCAAAAGTCTAAGGTGAGAGGCAAAGTCACAGAGTGCGAGAAGGAGAGAAAGGGCTCGTGAATTGGGAATTGGATTTTGAAATGGTATAAAATTTACATTTACATTTCCATTACGGGGCACTTTAAAAACTGTGTTTATACTGGAAACTTGAGCCTTGAGCCTTGAGCCTTGAGACTTGAGACTTGAGACACTGCATAAATATTGGCTGTATTGAATTCACACTTTGGATTTCCGTGTTCCCGTTGAACTTGTGAAAGGCGAGGGAAAAGTTGTTCGAGATTCGAGATTCGAGATGCGAGTTTCAAGCTCAATTCAATCCAATTCTATTCAGTTCAGTTAGTTCAGTTCAAGTGAATTGAATTTATACACATAATATGAAGATGTACGACAATCAGCTTGAAAGGCAAGTTTTGTCTCCATCCTAAACCCAGCATCAGCATGAGCAAGCAAGGAAAAAAGTACAACTACTAAGCATGTATTGAGTGCTGAAGTAGATAGATTGGAGATTTGAGCTTCGAGATTCGAGATACTTTGGACATATTGAATACGAAGGGAAAAAATTTGCTCGTAATTTCCATCCGAGACGAAGGATTTCCAGCTTCCGAAGAAAACCAAGAAGAAGAAGAAGAATAGGAAGACAAAGGCAAGAGCAGGATGGAATGACAGAGATAGAGATACAGAGAGAGTTGGTGAGAGACGGAGAAAAGAAAAGGCACTGCTTGGAAATTGTAAAAGAGAGAAGAGGAGAAGGCGAGTGAAAGTTGTAGAATCAAGTGAAAAGAACATGTGGTGACAAATGGGCTCGCCCAATTCTCCATTCTCGATTCTCAATCTTGTCACCTTGTGTACAACTCAACACTCGAAACATTCAAAATCAATAAGATTACCTAAAAGTTAGACTTACTGAATTTCACACATGTACGCTGAACATAGAGCATTGAACATTGAACGTACATTCAGACCTTTTAACCATTTCCCCATTTTGCATATTCTCCTTTAAAAAGAAACAAGTCAATTGACAATTCAACAGTCATTCATGCAGTCAACAAGAAAAAATACGGAATAGCAGTGGCTTTTGAATGTTGGTTCTTCGAGAATCGAGACTTGTCGAGTTTCGAGTTGCGGTGTTTAATCATGTTCTTTTTGAAATTTGGTCTACTATAGTAGACCAAATATATTTAATAATTTATCAACGCCTACGCTCTACACTCTACAGTTTACACTCTTCACTTATTAGTCTTCGCAGTCCATGGTCCATGATATTTCCTCCAAATGGTTCATTTTCAATGGTCAATGGGGAGAAAAAAAATTGCAGAGTCAGCATGATTGAAAAAAATGAAAAAATGAGACAAGGTTATAAAATAATTCTTTGGTTCTTTATTTTTAAAGCTATTCACTATTCAGATTTGCAGTGGCAATTGACAAATATTGAATGCACAAATTAAACTGACCGAGAAAAATAAGGGACGGTGGTTCTCAGTTGTTGTTGTTGCTGATCTGGGATCTAGGGTCTAGGGTTAGAACTAAAATAGGCGTACTTGTGTGAAATATGAAATTTTAATCAAGACTCAAGACTCAAAATTTTAGAACCAGACGAAAACAATGAGTATGAATATTTACATGGATATTTATGGGAGAATTTATGGCAGCAGTAGAAGAGATGCTGGATCAAAATACAAAATATCTGCTTATTGATCCGTTTCTTGGGAATTCAAGTTGCACAAGTACAAAGGGGTCCAAATTAAAAGATGTGGAAGAATCATGTTCATTTTCAATCTTTCACACTTCTACACTAGTACGAAATTCGTAATTTACATTGGCATTGGTATTGTTATTGTAGAAAAAACTGGTGGACGGCTTCTATCTATTTTTATGATTTAGTTGGATGAATGAAATTTCAAATTTCAAATTTCAAATTCCAAATTCCAAGAATTCAACACATTCAAGTTCAAGAAGAAACCAAGAAAAGCTCGCACTTTCTTTTAACACCATAGTATAAACACTCTTCCTAATATTTTTCATTAGAGTACCAAGTACAAAGTACAAAGGGGAATATTCTTGTGTTACTCAGGTTGTTTGCATTCAATTAGTCAACAATTTTATGGCTCTCCTGTAAAATTCATTTTGTTCCTCTTCCAGAATCCAAACTCCAGACTCGAGATTCAAGATTCAAGAGAGTTCAAATGGTGACGGAAAACATCTATAATCTATACGTATAACGTATACACTAAAATTGCTGTGAAGCGTTTGCAAAATTTGCATGAATATTCGAGATTCGAGTATTGAATAGAGCAGTTACTATTAGTACAAGGCTTTCTGCTGTCTTATCAACTTATTAAATATTTTGGGCAGACAAAGTTCAAATTTTGTACATGAAGATTGTTCTCAAATTCTATCTAGATTCTAGAATCTAGAATTGAATTCTTGGAAACCATGTATGCAATAACTGCAGCTAATGAACCCATTACAAGAACAAACATTGATGTCTTGTGCATTGTGTATTAAGTACAACTATAATTTTCATGACTACATTAATTAACCTTTATTTGCACCGAGTCTCAAAACTCGAGACTGGAGCAGTAGCGTAGCCAGCGCAAATGTTTTGGTAGGCAGCTCAAATTTTTTGGTAGGCAGCTCAAATTTTTTGGTAGGCAGCTCAAATTTTTTGGTAGGCAGCTCAAATTTTTGGTAGGCAGCTCAAATTTTTGGTAGGCAGCTCAAATTTTTTGGTACGCAGCTCAAATTTTTTGGTAGGCAGCCCAAATTTTTTGGTACGCAGCTCAAATTTTTTGGTAGGCAGCTCAAATTTTTTGGTAGGCAGCTCAAATTTTTTGGTAGGTATGAGGGCAGAAAACAGTTTTACATAGAGCAAATTTCTTAGAAATCACCCAGAAACCTCCTGTAATTGGCCATTTTCTACTTCAAATTTTTTATAGGCCTGTGCCTACCAGGCCTACCGCTGGCTACGCTACTGGAGACTCGAGACTCGAGACTGTTGCCAAATTACACGTCAATAAATTCAGATTATTCCGTCCGATTGATAAACTAACAATGACAAAGACAAACCCTTTCAACTACAAATGACTAGAGCTAGAACTAGAACCAGAAATTTCAAATTCCAGTTGTCCAGTAAACTACAAACTACAAGTGACAAATCTCATAAAAAGATTATAGAGAATACAAAGGGCGTCAGATTGCAATACCTAGAATCCAGAACCTAGAATCTAGAATCTTAGAGGAAAATTGTGCTTGGCATTTGAGCTGCAGAATGCACCATGAAGAATTTTCAAGGGCAACAACTTTATTATCTCTATTATTAGACGTCATATGTACACTAGAGACTGGAGACTGGAGATTGGACGTTAGACGTTGGACGTTGGACATCCGTGAGAAAAGAAGTAAAGGAGCAAGACAGGAGAATAATAAGAAAAGGAGGGAAAAGAACCCTTGAAATAGGAATCCGATAGGAAGATGTACGTGAGAAAACTAGGATTAGGATTAGGATTAGGATTGAGGTCCAGACTTTGACTGGACTGGTCAGCGATCTGATCTGATCTGGTCTGAGATGTGGAGTAGAAATGAGAATTCTTTTTGAAACATGTTGGCACGGTTTCAATACAGATTGGAGATTGGACTCGTCTTATCTCTTTGGTGTAAAAAACAGGAATTGGATTGTAGCTTGTGGCTTGTGAATGCGATAGCGTTGATATAGTTGGAATGATGTTGATGTTGATGTTGATGATGATAATGCAAGATCCTTTTCATTCCGCCTTCCGCCTCTCATCACATTCACCCGCAAATACTAATACAAATATTTTCAAAGTGAAACAAAGGATCTAGAATCTAGAAACAACTGGGTTAAAATATTAAAATACGAAATTACGAGTGACTGCCATGGTGACAGTTTTCTAAAGATACCAGCTTGATGGGTGATGCAAAGTTACAAGCATGAGCCTTCAACTGATAAAACCAGATGGAAAATTCATGGGCTACATGACACTGAACATTGAACAACTAAACATGTCACATGCTCAATGCTCAATGCTCAACGTTGAAGCAAAGATAACTGAAAATCATGATGATGATACGGTCAAAGTCCAGAGTCCAGAGTCAAGAGTCAAGAGTCAAGAGTTTCGAGCTCCGAGTTCCGATGGGACATCACGTACATTTGTAGCTTGCCCCAAATTCGCGTGTGACTTTGCTCATGATCATGTCCACACAACTATCAACTCTCAACGCACAACTTGCCAAGAATGTCAAATGTCATGTCATGTTTTCCCTTTCAATTCAAAATTCAAAATTCAAACAGGGGAAAGAGAAAGCAAAGCACCGCTCTGAATTACAAATCACAAGTCACAAGTCACAAGTTTTGAATGTTGAATCCCCTTGATATGTGAAAAGTAAAGAAGGAAGAAAGAAAATCAGAGGAAGGAAATCGGATCGGATCTTTGACATTTTCCCCTCGTCCCGAGAATCAACAATCAACAAGGAGGAATCACGTTGATAAACATCCTCATCGTCCGTCCATGTCAACTCCCTTGATTATGACTATCATTCTGATTCTGGTTCTGATTTTGAAGCTGATTGAGGCTGTAGAATCTAGAATCTAGAATCTATAATGTGGAATCGAAAGTCAATTCTGTATGTGACTCGTTGATGTTTGAATTTTGAATCCTTGATCTCGGCTCCATCTCAGATTTCCGAGAAAAAAGTACATTTTACATACACTTTGAACTCTATTTAGTCGACCGAAATGACTCCTGTTGACTCTTTACTCTTTACTTTTGACTCTTGATTTTTGACTCTTGATTCCTGATTTTTGACATGGAATGAAAAATCATGAACCGGAAATTTACCAGTTAGAATTTTGAATGAACAGAGACATAGACAGGGAATAACAGAGTCTCTCGACTTCTGACGGAAGCAGAACCGATAACCACATTCAAAATTCAACATTCAGCATTCAGAATTCAGAGTGAGTGAGCAGCAAAGGTTGCTTTTCCTTTCCCTTTTCCGCGCCATTCAACTAAAATAATCCTAGGATTTGAAGGGGAAATTGTGGGCAATCTAAAAGTCAAAAAAATCTAAAAATTCAAAATTCAAAACCTTCCAAGTTTTTCTCCATCAAATAAACCGCACGATAAATAATAACCAACATAATCAAAATAAACAATGAAAATTCAACATGATTCTCGAGTTTGGAGTTTGGAGTTTGAAAAATGGAAATCTTGCTAGTCAAATTAATATTCATATTTCATTCGAAACCACTTTTTACGTAGATTTCCCTAGAAATTTAGACCATTATATTCGTATAAAATCAATAGTGATGAACACTGAACAAGAACAACGCACATCACGTCACATCCGTCAATTTAACAATTTAACCGACTTTTAATTTATTTGCTCTTATTTTTGTGGATTTATTCCATTTTTCCACTTGTAAAACAAAATGTTTTATTTTTACCACATAATTTACGAGTTGTGGTGACGGTTTTTGTTCCTTTTCTCCTGTGAAATGTGAGATTTGGTTGTACCTGTCTCGAGTCTCGAGTCTCGAGTCTGTCTAAATTCTTGGAGCTGTGAATGGCGTGTGTCGTATTCGTATTTCATGAGATGGAGATGGAGAAGATGGACCTCTTCAATTTTCGCGGTTCAACTGAGACCCCACATGTAGAATGTAGAATGTAGAATGAATACTCGCTATTTTCCTGACAGTTCAATTACTTTGTCTAGTCTAAAGTCCTGAGTCTTGAGTCTTGAGCTGACAGTCGAGAATGGAGAAGAGCAAGAAAAATTAGGTGAAGACGAAGAGGAGGAGGAAGATTTTATTCATGCTTTTATTAAGTTACCATGGTAAAATAAACCTCCATAATAAATAGTGCAAGAACCAGGAAGCAAAATGTACAATGTACAGTGCTCACAGTTCACTGTTCACTGACTGGTGATGGACATTGTGGGATTTTCTCAAGTCTAAAGTCTCAAGTCTCGAATGTCGAGTCTTGAGTCTCAAGTCTAAATGTTCTTGAACAAACATTTTGGTTGAGCGTCGTAGAATCACAAAAAGGGTTTAAAAAATCATAATCGTACCATTTTGTACTCAAAACGTCCATCGTTTTTCTTTTACAAGGGTATTTTTTCTAGATTTCTAGATTTTAACAACGGGGAATCTGTCGCACTCGAATCTGTTCTACAAAAAAATGGACCTTGATCGGTGCATAAATCCGTTGTGAATTACCATGATTAATTTATGACATTGAAATCTACATCAAGAGACAAGAGACAAGAGAGAAGACTTGGACTACAAAATCCTCTCATCCATCCAACTGGTGTCATACAATATTATTATTGGTTTAAATTGGATTGGTGTGGTAAATCGATTGCAGATTTGTTTGGATAGAAATTCAAATCCAGGGTTTTTCTACAGTCTAGAGTCTAGAATTTCTAGAATTTCTAGAACTTGACAATCCTGATATTCAGAGAAAATGAAGAAGCTCCTTCTCCTGAGATTCTTGGGATTTTGGATGCGTTAGTCAGGGATGCGAAAGGTAAAGGGAAAAGAAAAAGAAAAAGAGCGATGTATGATAAAAACTGGATCAAAGATCCAACTCCATTCTTCTTGTGTCTTGTGTAAAGAGTAAAGAGTAAAGAGGAAAAGAAAAAGAAATGGATTGGAAGAGCATACACATTTTGAATTTGGATTTCTGGCCTTGTCAACCTTTCAGGTTCACTTTTTTTTACTCTTCACTCACTTGTTTGTCCTCCTCCTTCTTCTTCTTTTTCGTCATCGGCCTCTTGGCCTGAGTCTTGAGGGAAATGAAACAGAAATACCTCAAGTAGAATTCCACTCAAGCGGAAGAAGAAGGAAAAATGTACAAAGTACAAAGTACCCAAGTACCCAACTGCATTACATTGGATTACCTTTACTCACCTTTGAAAATTGAGGAAATTTCAGTGGTTCGGAGTTTGGACAAATTTTACATATAGTATTTCCAATTTTCCAATTTTCAATGCAGACATACTTAAAACTGTTATAGCTGCACTCTGCCTTGGCTTTGGCCAAGGCAGAGTGCAGCTAAATTTTCAATAGCCGTTCATTTCCTGGAATTCTGGAATTGATGCATATATTTGCATTGCATTTACATGGACAAGATAATCATCGCGCTTAGTGGAATCGAGTATTGGATATCGAATCTCGAATCTCGAATCTCGAATCTTGTTGGAGTTTTCATGGTCGTCTGGTTTTATTTCCAAATCCACATTTAAATTTAAATACTTTACACGTGAGTGGACAATGGACACTGGAGAATGAAAAGGTTTGATTTGCATCGACACTCGACACTCGACACTCGACACTCGAGCATCGAGTAATAGAATAATTTATAATTTATAATTGGAAATTGTCCTCCGTGAATATCAAATAATATGACCTTCGCAAGTCAACACTGTAAACAAAGGAACAAAATATTATTTCATTTCCACGAGAAGTTTAAAGTTCCAAGTTCAAAGTTCCAAGTTGACTACATTACAAATAATAAATGAGCCATGTCCGTTAATTTGTAAAATTTTCTCCAAAAATACAATGAAAAGGGAAAGGAAACTGGATCAAAGGATGGTTTTCTTCAAGACTCGAGACTCGAGACTCGAGACAAGATAAACACTGAGAATTCTGAATTGTATGAAGAAAGAGGGAAGACAAAAGAAGCGTCTTTTCTCCATTTCCGTTCTTTTTTTGCTTTGATGTGAAAACAATGCACTTGGCTGGACTCTATATTTAGCCGTCCAATCCCATCCGATTTGTACAGACTACAGACTAGAGAGTAGAGAATAGAGAGTCGAGATAGTTGTTCAAAGTAAAACGGGTAAAAAAACCGTTGCCCACGTCCAGAATCCAGAATGTAGAATGTAGAATCCAGAATCCAGCACGTGATTTCCCCTTGACTTCCGTTGTCCTTTCCTCTGGAATCTGGAATGTTTTACTGCTTGTCACACAACTGTCTGCCTCTTGTCCGTAGTTCGTAGTTGGTAGTCAGTTGCGTGGCATCTCTTTCAGATCAAAGCCAAGAGGAAAGCCGCAGATACTTTGTAAACTGTGAATTATACCTTTCACTTGTTCCTTGTTCCTTGTTTCTTGTTTGGTGTATCACTTGTAATATTGTTTACAGCACTGCACTCGCTGGATAAAATAGGAAAAATCTAAAACTGAGGCTTGGGCATAGACTTAGACGTGGAACACTTGACTTGTACGTAAATGCATGGCGATTTCACTCCAGTCTACAGGAGCAAAAAACCTTGAAAAGAAATACACAAAAGAGATGCACATGAGAGAAATTCACAAATTCTGTTTCCTCAGTCCAGAACCCAGAATGCAAAGAATAACACATTCAAAATGCTGAGATGCAGATCAATACAAACATGCTTTGCCATTTTATATTGTATTCCTCTGTTCAATGTTCAATGTTCAGTGTTCAGTGTTCAGTGTATTAGCAGCTGTAGGAAATCCTAGTTGATTCACATTCATTTTCCTCCTTCTTCTTGTTTCTCACTCCCTTTTCTAGTTTCTAGTTTCTTGTTTCTAGTTTCTAGATTCTAGATTGTAGTTTCTAGTTTCTAGTTTCTAGTTTCTGGTGGTCCGTGACTGTTTTGAAATTGTGCCAATGTGATGCATGTTCGTGTTTCAGATCCAGGGAAAGTCAGGCTTGTTTCCAGAGTACATGTGCATTAAAACGGAAAGGGAAAAGAGGAAAATAGGGGAACATCAGAATTTTGAAAGGAAAAACGTCCGTCTTCTCTCCACTCGACTTGTCTCTTTTAGCCAAAACTAAAATCCATAGAAAATTATGGGACATTCTATATTCTACATTCTACATTCTAGATTGTAGATTGAACAGGAATCAAAGAAACTAATTAATGGACAACTTGCAACTTGCTAGCAACTTTGGCAAATCCTTGAGCCTTCAGTCTTGAGTCGTCTCGTTGCACTTTCAGCAGTCAAAATTGACTGAAATCGTCAAGTTTGTACTTGATTATTCTAGTATTTTGCGCAGTTTACTTAGCTTAGACTCTTCAGAATTCAGACCAGGCCATGGAAGCTAAATTATGCTGATCTTCTTTGAACGTCTAGACTCCAAGACTCAAAACTCAAAACACCTTTTGATATGCAATCACTTTTGTACGGTACTTTTCCCGGTATCCATAAGTAAAAAGTAATCAAACATTCAAACATTCAAACTAGTACATGAGTGGTGATTACAGTTGGATTTGGATTTGGATTTGGAGTCGGTCTAATCTCTTTGAACCAATTTTACGTTTTCAAATCATACGAGTTTTATGCATTATTTCTGAGAATTCACTTGTTGCATAATCCCACGATCCATGATATATATAGAATGAAACGAGTATGATTACTTTTGATAGTCATATCAGACGTACACTAGAAACTAGAAACTAGAATCTAGAATCTAGATGTCGTAACGCTAGTAACGCGAATCCGATCCAGCTGAAATAACAAGCCTTTTATGATTATTATTCTTATTATTATTACCCTCGAGTCTCGAGTCTCGAGTCTGTAGCAACAAGGAAAATTGGCATGATCATTCCACTTATTTATTTGTTCCAACCTGCTGCTTGGATCTTGTGTCTTGTGTCACTGGGAAAATGGAAAATTAGTCTGATTCAAGATTTGGATTTGGAAAATGGATACTCCAGAATCCAGAATTCGGACTCGAGGCAACAAATTCAAGTAGCATGTTTAGACCAACGGCACGATCCTCGATGAATTATAATATTGTAAATTTCGAATTCAGAGGTATAAACGACAGAAAGGACAACTGTGTAAGCTGTAAACTGAAGACAGGTGGAGAGAAAAATAAGGGAAGTGAAACTTGTTATCCTTTGGAAAATGGGAAAATATTGGAAAGTTGAATAATCCGTATTTTCATATATTGAACAAATGTTTAATAAAAGTCGAATTGGAATTCGAATTTAATGTCGATATTGATTTTGATGTTGATCTTGATGATATTGGCGTCATTACCAAAGAACACCGAACAATTCAACTGGATATTAGATTTGTTATTCATCTTGTTGACAATTGACATTGGCAATAACAACCTTTTTCTGCTTTCTCCTGTTGACATTTGTTCCAAGTTCCAAGTTCCAAGTTCTCCTCTTCAATCTTAAATCCGTTTTTTCAGACAGTTTTTAGGGTAGTGCAGCGAAGCTAGCTACCCTACTACGCTGGACAGATCCGTCCGTCTGTCGGTCATCACAACA
>JAQGBH010003365.1:0-20149 GCA_034698265.1 Sminthurinus aureus | reverse complement strand
GGACTCTGCCTCTCGCTTCTTAAAGTGTGTACTGTGTACATTGTAGACTGTACACATTACACGCTTACAATATTATATTACATAATATATTTCACGTTTCTAATCAGTTTAGGGGAAAAGGTGGAGGATGGAGAAAGTGATGGCTTGTGAATGTTCAATGCTCAATGCTCACAGTTCATCGTAGATTGTGGATTGTGGAGAAAGAGTGAGGATGAGATGGATAAAAATGAAATAAAGGAGCGGAGAGAGAGGGAGAGAGGGAAGAGGAGGAAGTGGACTATTGCCAGTGGGACAAATGACGTGTCACGTAAACGGCTTCCTTTCATGATAAGGAGAATAGATTGCTGCTGTGTAGTACAAAAATATAATATATAATCTTCATGTACTACATATTTTTCTTGGTTCTTGGTTCTTGGTTCTTGAGTCTTGAGTTTTGAGACTTGATACATGTGTCGACATTGAACAAAAGGGACAATGTACAATGTACATAAATGTCTACAAGAATCCGTACTGTCGCACTGAAATGCAACAAAAGGGAAAGCAGCTACTGCTTTCCCTTTATCTTTTCTATTTCTATTGCATTACCTCCAACTTCCAACTTGCAACTTGCAACCTCGAATACAATGTACAATGCACGTATAATTTGTATAGTAAAAACTGGAGGGAGGAGGGAAAAAAAGAAAAGTAAATTGTATTTTCCTCTTTGATCACTTCATTTTCTGAGGAACTCGACTCGACACTCGACACTCCACACTCTAGACTCGACAGACTGAACGAGTAAAAGAAATAACGAGTGAGGAATGGTCCAGTAAAAGGAAAGGAGCTCCTCCCTTCTTCTTCAACAGTACAGTATAGTACAATACAGTGGGAAAGTACAAAGAGTGCACAGTCAGTGTAAACTCAGCAGCAGCACACAGGTAGTTTGTAAACTGCACATTGTACATTGTACATAATATATTGTAGGTTGTATGCTTCTTACTGGATGCTAGACATTCCACTTATTATTAATATATATTGCCCCCTGTACCAGAACAAGGAGAAGAACCAGACAGGAGTGAAAAGTTGTGCAGACAGCAGAGAAAAATAACACTTGTCTTACATGATATTTCTGTTTATTCTACATTCTACACTCTAGATTCTACACTCTAGATTCTAGACTCTAGACTCCAGACAAAGGAGCCACAGAGAGGACTGCCCTATTTCATCTTTAATCTTTATCTTCACCTTCCCTTGTCTTTTAATCCATCTGTCCGGTTCCATTCCGGTTCTCCTTGATTCATCCCACGGACAGGGGAAAACCATCACTTGAATCCATCAATAGACAGTAGACAAATGCAACCGTTTACACTGTACGTTGCGTGTTGTACCTTACGTGTTTTGTGTACCACTAACAATTTACACGAAGGAGTGCAGAAGGAGTTTCTCTCATTTTTCCATGTCTTTCTATTAACTCTTCACTCTTTACACATGAAATATGAAGCAAAGAAAATCAAATCAAACAAAGGCCGTTTGCGCAATGGTTTTCCTCTATTCTATAAAATTAGATAGATCGAAAATCGATAAATATTACAAAATACACAATACACAATACACTCTAGAATCTAGAATCTAGAATGAAATAGGAGGAATTCTATCCCCGTGTAACACAGTATATAATATATTTCATTACACTGTGCTCATACTTTTTTCTTTTTTTGTCTCAATTTTTCCCACCTCCAAAATAATACTCATATTTTCCCATGTGTACAGTGTACACTGTACGCTGGGCATTGAAAATTGTACACGCCCCTACACAAGGTGAATACATGTAGTTTGTATTCCTGTTCGTATCAAATTTTCTATCAATTGTCAAACTATACACTATAGGAAGCCAGACGAGTCAAGTTGAATAGGATATCTCTATATCTATATCTACAAATTACAAATCCTCAGAGGAGTGAATGTACAATAGGATATAGGATGATTGAATTTCAAAGAAAATAAAATTGTATTCCTTATGAGAAATCATACAGAAGGACAACCAAATACAAAAATTACAAAGCAACTGTTCATTTTATCTCAAACTTTCAAACCAGAAAAAAAGTTGTGATACTTAAATGAAAAATTGACAATAGCAAAATTCAGTTTTTCTGGGAAACTGGATCAAGAAATAATACGAATTGTAAAAGAATAATCTACAATGTGACCATTGAGCATTGGGCATTGGAAATTGAACAATTCTGGTGAATCCCAAAACCCCAATCATCTAGAGTTTACAATCTAGAATCTAGAGTTTAGGTGCTTCTCGATCCTCCATTCTCGGTTCTCGCTCTGGTCAACGCCGTTTTTACTAGAGTCATGAACACTGAACATGATGAGTTCTGCAAGTAGTTCAAAACATGTACAAAAAATCAATGTCAACAGAAAATGGAAAATGGAAATACAAACTTGTTGAAATTGAAACTTGAAACAGGTAAAATTAAAAGAAAAAAGAATGACAAATGATAAAATGGCTCACAAGGCGCATGAGAACGGTTTTTCCTCCTAATTTTTTCCAAGCAAGGAAAAAAATGCACAAAGGACAAGGAACTATCCATATATTATATACTTAGTTGTTAGTTTATGGTGATTATTATAATAGTCATGTATATCTGTATGTATTTGGCACTTTGGTAAATAGCTGTAGTGTTTCTATCTGTAGAAATATTTCCTTGTCACTTTCTTTCCCATTAGTCTCAAGTCTCAACCTCCTGGTCTATTTACCATCTGCAATCTACCATCTAGAATCTAGAATCTACAGTCTAAAGGATTCATCCTTAACACACTAAATGCATGCAATTTTGAAACAAACTCCTTCTTGTCATCATATTATATTTATTCAGATTCAGATTCCGGATTTTGCATGTCTACTTGCATTTACACACAAACTTTGGTTCATAGACAAAGTGGCTCGACTCTCCTTCTGCGTCTTTGTCTTTGTTTTCTTGTCATTTATTCTTGTTGTTGTTACTGTTGTCGCTGTAGAACTTGAACTTGTGCAAGATCTCAGCTCCACTCTCACTGAGCTCTCTAGACTCTAGAATCTAGAATCTAGAATCTAGAATCTAGACTGGAAGCTCGAGGCTCTAGAGATTGCCCAAATGAGTAAAAAATGAAGAAGAACTTTGTAAATTGATGATGACAAGGGACAAAAGGAGCGGAGAGACATGAAATGGGAAAGGGACAGAGGATAAGAAGCGGATTCCTATCAAATTACCATTAGTATAAAACAAAACATTAGTTTAAACAACAAACGAGTGAAAAACCTCAGAGAAATGGGACTGGCACTGGTTCTGGTGCTGGTGATGGTGATGGAACAAATTTATGTACTTGGTACACTCTACATTCTACACTCTACTCTGTAAATTATACATTGTACACTGCACATTGAATATTTTTATGATGCAGAGGATAAAAGGACACTTTTCGTCTCATGTTTATGTCGGGATGATGGTGCTGAAAACCGCTCATGTGAAATGAAATAAAATGAAAGAAAATACAAATAGAAATACAATGGAATGGCATTTAGAACAGCTTTCCATGTACAATATAAAGTGTACATTGTACATTATACAACGTCCAAACTACAAACTACAAACTACACACATTCGCGGACTTGAATCTTCCTCGACCATACTCAAGACGGAAAACGCAAGAAAATAGACTGGGATGGAAAAAAAGAAAAAGAAAAGCAAGAGAGAGAAGAGCTGTCTACAGTCTGCAGTCTGCACTGTGTAAAAAAGACGGGAAAAGAGAAAGGCTCGCTCAAGTAAGCGTATAATTTATAAGTAGCAGTAATAGAGGTCAGACTTGCACCAGTTTATTATAATCTCCAGAGAAACGGCGAACAGCGAACGGCATAAGAGAAAATGGAATGGAAAAGATGTATAATATATAATATTGCAGATACTAGATACTAGGTACCAGATACTAGGCGTAGCTGCTCCCCTTTCTTCTTCTTCTTCAATTTCCCCAACTCGCCCATAAACTCTGTAAACTGCATCGCCCTCACCGCTTTCACCACTTTCTCTAATGCTTATTCTCATTTCCATTCCCTTCTTGTTATGTCATGCACATGTCTAGTGTCTAGAAAAAACCCCTCAACTCAACTCGACCTTCACAAAGAATAGAGAAGGGAAAAGCGGGAACAAGAATCAGGAATTGGGGATCAAGAAGAGCGGAAAATGAAAAGGGAAGTGAGAACAGCAGGAAAGAGAGCATAGAACATGAGGAGGGAAAAGTGAAGTGTAAAGAGTAAAGATTGAAGAATGTATTTACCATTTACCATTTACCGTTTACACAGTCAGCGTAACTACATACTACATACTACATCGGAGTGGAAGAGTAATAACTAATAAGTTGCGATAAGTAAACGGACAATATGTGAGCAACTGGCTCAAGAAAGTTGTGTTTGGTTTGGTTTTTCTTTTAGGAATGCATGGGATGCGTGGCATGTCAGGAGTACATAATTTTTATGTACAACTCGTTCTCATTCTTCTCCTTCTTGTTCTTCTTTCTCTTTATCACCGTATATACTGTATACGCTCTCCATTTGTAATTTTCCAAGTGTACGCTGTAGACAAGTTGTGTGAGGAAAACTTTGCCCATCCAAAATCCAGAATGTCTTAATTTATGTTTGCCGCTTTTTATGGTGACTCTAAAGACAGTATTAATTAACTGGAGGTTCTTTCTCTCTTACTCTTCTCCTATTTCACAACTATGCCATTTCGATTTAGTTCTACTCGACACTCTATACTCGACACTCTACACTCTACTTTGGACACTTTGGACACTTTACAGTCTGCCTGCTTTATTATCGGTGCAATAGCTATTGTTTACACATGTACGAAAGTGGATACATAAAAGCTAAAGTAAAAGTAAAAGTCCAAGTTGAAGTGAATTTTGAACTGTGAGTAGTTACAGTGTACAGGATATATACTATTGTTTTACCATTGTAACTTGGATTCAGGATACTGGATTTCCTATCCAGTTTTTCCTTCCTGTTTTCTATTTTCTAGTTTCTTGCATTATATTTTATTTTATTATTCTATCGTGTTGTTCTATGGTACGAGCTTGAAATACTTGTACCATAGTTTCTCGCACTCTCGGTCAAATAATCTCATAATTCATTCTCAATTCTCAATTCGCAGTCCAAGTCTTAGTCTACCATTTCCTCCTTCTCAATTCTCAATTCACCATTCTACATTCTACATTCCACTTTCTCAGTCTCATTACGTAGTTTTAAACACAATTGGTTCAGTAATAGGACAGAGAAAAGGAGTGGGATGGTGACGGGTGAATGGTGGATTGTGGATGGAGAGAATAATGAGAAAACTATCCAATTACCAAAAAGTTACTCATTACAAATCACTTGAATGATCCAGTACCCAAAATCCAATCTTGAGTATTCAGTATTCAGCATCCAACCCCCGAACATTAAAACACCAAAGAATTATACACTTGGAACAAAAGTCTCCCATTTTTCATGCCATGTCCTACTCTCATTACAAGTCCAAAATCCAAAGTTAGGAAGTAGAAGGAGAAAAAGTCCGGGAAGAATGCAGAATCTATTTAGAGTACACTGGAAATTGTATACTGTACACTGTACAACATTCCAGTTCTCAGCACATCAATAACCATCAATCAAGTGAATTTATTCTTCAATAAATAACGAGTTAACTACTAATCATGTACAGTGTACATATGTCTGTATCTCCACTTAATAATCCTCTTTTGGCATTTCCGTAGTACCTATACAAACATGAACAAAGAACAACTATTACAATTCAGAATAATAATAATAATAATTATTATTATTATTTCAGTAAAAAATATTAAAAACGCAATTAGACTCAACTGAATGTACAAATAAAATTGTAGTGTTTGTGAAATAAATCCGTGTTTTGGTTTTGAGTTTTGAGTTTTGAGGGATTTTTCATTTTTGAGAGAAAGTCTCCTCTCGCCAGCACAGTCAGCAAAATTATTTCTTGACGTTTCCCGTATTTTATACATTGCACATTGTACACATACGGAACTACTATTCTCCAGAGTCTAGAGTCTAGAGTCTGAAGTGATAAGAAAAGAGGAGTCAAAAGTCAAAAGTCAATAGTCAATAGTCAATACACAGGGACATAATTAATGACATGATTCTTTGTGTAATGACCAGTGCCCATATTTTGCTCACATGTTCATTACTTTTGCAACTCTTCTTGTTCTCTCTTCGGCTCTTTAGAGTTTTGGCCTCCCTTCAACTATAAATGTCTAATGTTTATAGACCAAGAACCAAGAATCTAGAATCTAGAATCTAGAATCTAGATTTAGATAAGTGATGTAAGACGTAAGACGCAGAGAAGAGTCGTGAAAATTCCCCTCGTTTCCTTTTCTGATCTAGATTCTAGATTCTAGATCCTTTATTCTTTATTCTGTCACTGCACCATCCCAAGCCATCCCACCGTCCGGTCTCCAGTCTCCGGTCATTATTTACGTGAAACAAATTAGCCCATTTGTTACTACTCTTTTATGTTTGTTCGTGTGCATAGTGCTTGTGTTTGTGTCGGTCCTACTGTTTACTTGTGTCTTGTATGCTGTATGCGTGCTTTCCTACCATGACCTCCTTCAATTCCATCTACCATTACCCATTCTATTCTCCTGTCTCCAGCTCATTCATTCCAGATTCCAGATTCCAGATTCCAGAGCCCAGGACAAAATGTCTGTCAACATGAAACAAATCTGTGCCTTCTCCCTTTTGTGTTCTCTTCCTTGTATATCGTATGGCATATTGTACTTACCGGAGGACGGACGACTCATCAAAATGGAATAACCTTCATAATGTACATTATTGTATTATTGTACATGTATACGTTTGGGGACAAAATCATGCCAAATAATCGTTCATCTCACGTTCACGCACTTTACCACTCTCCCATTTTCATGCAACACATCAGACATCAGACAACAGACAAAAGAAAAAGCGTGGAATATGAAATATGGACAATGGATTGTGAACAATAAAAAGTACTTTGTTTTCATACATATCCCTTTTCCTTCCTGTTCTTCCTGTCCTTGATCCTGTCGTCGTCCTCGTCCTCGGCATTTCTCTGCAGCATGATATATTACAGTTTATTTTAGGTGTAGAAAGCAAAGTGCTGGCTGTCTACTGTCTATCTATCCACGTTTGTTATTGACCATTCTTTTTTGACGTTTTGATGGTCTGGGCGTAAAAGTGAGGACAAGGGAAATATTTTCCGTCTATTGGATATTGGATCGGATTTTTAACGAGCATTTCGAAATTGGGCACTGGACACTGGGCACTGGACACTGGTCCGCGGTCTATGCGTAATGTGCAGTTGCTTTCAGTTTTTCAGTTTGCAAGTTTTTATGAATGTACAACGTGCAATGTACACACATTGTACAATAGACAATAGACAATCGACAACGTATTTGGATCAAGGAAAACATTTTATGAAAACATAAAATAGATAATCTTTTCCAATAAACTAGTAAAACATGAACCGTTTGTATCTACACTCATGCTGTCTGTAAGTTGTAAATTGGAAGTAGGTAAAATAGATTCATGTACAATGTACATGTGATATTTGAGGCACAATGTCATGTTTTATCGCTTTTCCTTAATTTTATGGGTGAAAGTGGAGTGTGTTTTGTGTTGTAATATAAAAAGTGGTATGAATTTGTAATTTCTAATTTTGGGTGAACATGAAAACGTGTAATTTAAAAAGGGTTTTTGTTCCTTTTTTGATAGAACGTAGAACGTAGAATAAAAAGAAGAAGGAGCGTGATGCATATATTTACTGTTTTATGCAATGTCTATAAACTATAAAGTAGACTCTTTGTCATTTGTAGCATTTGCAATAATAATCTGTACTTTCTGAAAGGATAACAAAAGGCGCGTGTTTTCTTTGTTGGAAATTAAACTGGAACTGAAACTAGAGCTGAAGCTGGAAACTCGAGTTGTTGATGCTGGCTGATGGCTGATGGTTGACAAAGTAAAGTAAAGAACTTGAATTTGAATTTTGGAGTGGTAAATTTTCCTTGAAATTTTATAGAGAGTCCTTCCCTCTTCTCATGGGATTTCATTCTTGATGCCGAATCTTGCCATTACATGTTTAAAATTCAGTGTTGATTGTGGAAGGTACACAATTTACTTCACTCTTGAAGCCTGTTTACTGTTTACCGTCTACAGTATACATGATAAAGAAGGAGGTGAATGGAATGTAAGTTACAAGAGGCAGAGTGCAAATGGAAATTTTCAAATTTTCTCATACCTCCTTCTTGCTCTTTTAGTTGAACTCAAGACTCATTCATCTCGTCCGTCTACCGTCTACCGTCTTTGCTCTATATTCTACATTCTACGTTCTACGCATTTGCATCCACCCTTCGTCTTTGACGTTGTCCTCTTCCATCTTCCATTTTCCATCCTTCATATTCCACAGTCGACGTTACTCCATAGTCCATATTTTTAGGTCATTTATAAAAGCATGAATAAAGTGAAACTCCGGACTCCGGAAGCTGTCAAAGAGAGGAAGTGAGTGACTGAAGAGAGAAATAGAAAGAATGTACAATGTACAACTCATAGTTTACAGTTTACTACAGGCAACTCATAAAAAGCTATCCATTCTGAATTCTGAATTCCGAATTGTGAACCCTGAAAAAGTCATATATTAAAATATATTATGTGTGATCCGTTGTATATTGTACATGTCATATTGTTCACAGTTGACAATACTGAATAATGTGCGTGACACTTTCCCTTTCTACTTGCTACTTTCTACTTTCTATTTTATACTTTGTACTCATCCATTTGCAAGTTACATTTACAATTTACTACCGCGAGACCCATTTTCCCCACACTTTCACTCTTTAACGAGCAGAGTATAATATATGATATACAAAGAGCAGAGAAGAACAGAGTTGAGTTCAGTGAACCTCTGTTGATATAAACTGAACCCTGAATTTGGATAAAAAGACATGACAATAATATCGTAGATTCTAGATTCTAGATTCCACTAGTTGACTTTACAGTTTAGTTGTTATTTAGTTGTTGTTCAACTGACGAATGCCTAAACTGTACACAGTAAATTTGAAACTTGAACAAAAAGTACTTTGAACTTTACACATATAATTCAACTCAAAGCTAGTTACAAGTTATGTGAAAGTTTTGAAATTCAAACTTGTGCAAATTGCACAAGTTGGATCCAAATCAAGAATCAAGAATCAAGTACAAAATAATAAACAATGTAAACTATTTACGTTTTACGGTTTACATGTGAAACCAGATGAAAGATCAAGTCTCAAGTCTCAATTTCAAGTTTTAAGTTTCGAGTTGTAGTTGCAGTTGAACCTTGAACACTAAAAATTGAAAGGAGTGCTCTCTTCTCTGATATTCCTGTTGTGTGGTCCAATACAAATACAAATCCACATAAAAATATACAGATGCCCTGTGCACAATGCCAATGCAGAGGAATTTCATCTGTCAAGGTCGCTGTTTAATTCTTCAACATTTCTTATGTTATTTATTATTGTCATGCCTCTTGACTCTTGATTCTTGATTCTTGAGACTTGAGACTTGAGACTTGAGACTTGAGACTTGAGACTTGAGACTTGAGACTTGAGACTTGGGATTTGAGACGTGAGAGTAATAACCGTATCAATAATAAGAGCAATAGTGATAAAAATGATGGTACTGACCAGCTGCTGTTTTTTTGCTATCAGAATTTGCCATTCTCACTGCATTGTTTATTTTCCGTTGTTTCCCAATAGCCAACAGCCAACAGTGATAAATGTGTATCGTGTGACGTATCAACATAAAAGCCAACATTTTATCCCAATTTCTTTCATGTGTGAGTTATGAATCTTTGTAGGAGGAGGAGTATTCAATACTTTGGATTCTGGATTCTGGATTCTAGATCCTAGACTTGAGACATAATTAAATGGATCACTCTATACTCTAGACTCTATACACTACAATGTATACGCTGCACTTTCTACATGTAGATAAAGTAGACACACTGAATATGGTTTGTAACTGAGATTCAAGATTCTAGATTCTGGATCCAGTCTCCAGTCCAAGCTCAAAATGAGGGTAACAGAACAGAACAAACCAATCAAATTTTGTCAGGTTCATTTACCTCCAAGCTATACAACTTTTCACATTCCAATAAGCAATATGTAATTTAATGTAATGTATCGAGCATTGTCGATTGTCGATTGTCTATAGATACTCGATGCTCAATGCTCAATACTCAATACTCTACAAATATTCTCTATAGATACAGTTTTGTTTCCTTTTGTTTCCAGACTCGAGACACTCGTTCTTTTCTCCAAGTCACGTCACGTCATTCTGTTTTCTTTCTCTCTGCTGACTGCTGACTGATCAATAAACACATTTCCATTACATAATATTTTATGGAATAGAGTAGTAAAACAAGTTGTAGCGTAAATGACCGTTGTTGATACTTGATACTTGATAGCATTTCTTCTTTTCTTCTTTGTTTCTTGTTTCGTCACTACTCGTACTACCGAAAGGGTGCAAAACTACAAAGTACAAACTACAAACTATCTACAAAACTCATAAACTATAACAAGGAACTACAAACTACTCAAGTCGAAATTAAAGCAGGAATACAGAATAAAAGGGAATGAGAAATGAGAAAGGTTAAAGGTTGAATATTGAGCACTATACATTATACATTGAATGTTGAAAAGGAACAGGGGAAATACAATAAAACAAAAACTTTTCTTCACGGAACATTCAGTTTTGAGTTGAATATTGAATAATGTAGATATTAAATTAGTGCAGAAGAAAGATCAATACAGTGTACAGTCTACATTCCATACTATAATATCTACAATATTCACTGTAATAATAATAAAGGTGCACACCCATTGATGAATTAATGAATAATTACAGAATTAAATGGCATAATATAAAAGTAATTGCGTAAATGGTACATGATAATTTCCCCATTTTCCAGCAAACCCTCCCATATTAAATCCTGTGCGTAACAGAAGATTGATATTCAAACTGTGGATGTCATCTGTGGTACTATGTGATGAAAGTTGAAAGGTCCAGTTGTGTTTTTCTACAGCTGATTCCTCATGTTTTTAACTAATCTAGATGCTCTAAACTGTAAACTCTAGATTCTAGAGCCTTGTTTTTAGACTTATTTTGAAGGGCGTGACTTGGTTGAAGAAACTAAGGAGAAGAAAATTTAATAAGTGTCGCATCTCTTGTCGCTCGTCGTCACAAATTATCGAATTAACCTATGTACATGGCCTCTCTGTTCTTTATACCCTGTACATCCAACTTTATGTTTGGAAATGGAACTGGGAAACTGGGATGAAAACTCGAGACTCGAGACTCGAGACTCTAGGCAACACCAAATATTACAAAGACAAACTCGGGACCTTTTTCGTCTTTCGTGATGGTAAGTGATATGAAGAGAAATCCTTAGCCTTAAGTCAAAAACACCCAGGCCTAGCATTTCCTAGCTTCACTAGCTCTACACTTGGATAACTAAAACATCTAGAATCTAGAATCTAGAATCTAGAATCCAGAATCTAGAATGGAGATAATATGAGCCCATAAATATAGATATTGCCTGTTTACATCAAACTTTGGAGGCAAGAAGACAAAGCGAGAAACTTTAAGTGAAAGTAAAAGTAAAAGTGAGAGTAAAAGTAAGGGTTAAGAACAAGAGCAAGCACAAGAACAAGAACAGGGACAAGCACCAGAGAGCTAGTAAAAAAAAGTTTCCCATTTGCCTAGAGGAAAAATACACACTTAAACACCCAAGTTTTCTCCTGTCATTTTTTAAAGGAAAAATCAAGGCTCTGAGACATTCTTTTCCTAAAACTTTTATTAGTTTTTAGCTTTTCTCCTGCGTACTTTCTTGTCCTCTGTTTTCTCCAGTCTCTAGTCTCTGTTTTACTCTTTCTTGCTCTCAAACCTCTAAATTTATGTGGATATTAGATAGGCATTCTTTAGAAAGAGAGAGAGAGTGCGAACATTTCCATTTTTTCTCCCTCTTTTCCTTATCCGTTTTCTAGTATCTAGGATCTAGGATCTAGGATCTAGCTAATAGTTCACACGTAATAATCCTCTATGCAATTTCCTGCTACATAATTTATCATGCATATATTACAGTGTACAGTGTACACTGTACAGTGTATGCAATGTTTACTGGAGGCACATGACACATGCAAAGATACATATGTATAAAAAAATCCATGGGGAAAAAGGCATAAATACCATAAAAATCATGGTAGTAACAGTAAAGCTTCGTACGCTGAGGAAGTGAAATCTGAATTTCTGCGTACATTTATACAGGACATTTACAGAATGCAGAGATGCAAAAAAATAAATCCTACAAAACCTCAACTTGAGCTTCCACATTCCGCATTCTCAACACTCTAGACTCGAGACTCTTGACTCTTGACTTTGGAATCTAGACTCAAGGTATTTTTGTAGTTTGTAGCTAGTTATAATTTCCCTCCTTTTCCAGGCACACGAGACACGAGAGGAATCAGGGATTGGAAAAAGAGAAGAGTGAAGAGTAATAAAAATTTAATTGCACTTTGAACGATCATCAAGTTAAGTGGATATGAGATTTTATGATGGTTGATGGTGATTTTTATGGTTGATTGTTGATTGGTAAAGTTGAAGATGTCGCATAGAGATATCAACGGTCAATGTTTGAAATTCATAGTCACATCTAACATGTAATTAATTCATCGTTATCACGCTTAAAGATATTTACGAACGATATAAGATGAATCTAAAGAGGAATTTACACTAAAAGAGTAAAGATTCATCCGTTGCTGCCAACTTTCTAGAATATAGAATATAGAATCTAGAATATAGATCGAGTGTCGAATGTCGAGTGCAATAAATTCTCATTCTCAGACTTGGCTCTTAGATAACTTCAGCTAAATCTGGACTCTAGATTCTAGATTCTAGACGGAATATTGGCTCTCCCCCTCAATAAAACTGTAACAATTTGGGACATTACCTATTAAATTGTGAAAAGAGTTTAAAATTTTAAACAGGCTGGGTGTACTAAAGATTAACAAGTATCAATTATCAAGTCAAAATATCTGTATTCATTTTCAATGGGCAATTCATAAATGTAACATTGTAGAATTATAAACTAGAATGCAGATTCAAGTGGATTGAGGGGTCCACGAAATCACACACCTTTACTAAATTTAACGATAAGGAACCGCGGGAACGGTGTACAACGTACTTATATAATATAATATAATATAATCTAATCATCAAAGGTCAACAGTCGACAACGGACAATGGGCAACGGACAAAGTACACGAAATCATGAGAAAGTGGAGGAGATGAGAGATCAGCAGTTTGCCACATTTATCTTTCACGGCACGAAAACTCTATTCATATTTAATTACGAGTTGGACCATCTTCATCGTCATTTCCAAATGCATCAAAAATCAAAATCAAAAATCGAAATGGGCATCAACTCATCAACATTGGTGTATTTCATTCCAATTGAGTGGTATTTCTCACACGCTTTTCACACGGTGCCTCTCTTCTCTCTTTACCCCCCTTTGAAATCCTGTGGAGTGAGTGATCTGGATTCTAGATTCTAGAGCTAAGAGAGATACTCATTATGTGGACTGTAGACTGTAGGCGCGCTATAATAAGCCGCACATTTCAAAACCAAAATCAAAAATTAATTGCCATTTACGATCGGCCCGCCACTTATCCTGATTAAACAGACTTTGGAGTTTGGAGTTTTGAGTTTGGAGGATCTATCTATTTTCTTTACAGTTGTAGAGTTCTGGAATCTCGATTTTAGATTCTAGAGGTAGTTTCGGATCTACATCATTTTCTACATTATGATGCGATAGACATTATGCAAACATTAAAATCCACCAACCACAGTGTTGATATAAACATGACATGGGTTTGGTTTGGCATTGGATCAGAGAGCAGACTGAGACTCATTCTCCATTCTCTATACTCAATACTCAGATTATGGCCCTTGAATCTGGAATAATTTACAGTTATATTGTGGTTGTGGTTCGATGTTGGATGTTGGATGTTCATGTTGATGTTGGATCCTTTACAAATCCCGTCCATTAAAGTTGAAGCACTACCAAAACGATATTAAGTATTAAGTATCAAGTGCACTGATCATTCCAGCAACAAAACTACTGTCCATTGTCCACTGTCTACTCTGATACTCTTGTCCTGTTGTCTTAACCAAGGTTTTCCATTATTTATATCCAAGCTCCAAGCGGAACCAAACCCATTAGCATTACCTATTATGCCATCATGGCTACCATCAAACTCGCATGAAAAGTTAATGACCATTAGAAAACTTTAGTTATACATTACATAATGAATGTACATTGTACATGAGTTGTAAATGATTGATATAAGGTTGATCAGACTTTTCCTTTTATTTTCTTACAATAGGCAAAAATTAAACTAGAGACAAAACCGTAGTTACAAACCCCCCCCCCCCCCAAATTGGCCATCCACATTCACAGTCTTTTTTTCACTCTCACTTTCTCTTTCGTCCTTCCACTCTCTGTACTTCTGAATGAAGATAAAGAGTAAAGAATAGGGGAAAAAGATTACGTGTGCATAAAGGTTGAAGATTGAATGGCTTTCACTCCCTCTTTTCGCCCTGAACCCAAACCAAGCAAGCGAGCAAGTATTGCCTTTTCCCGCACTTCCACTTCCAATTTTGACCATGCAGATCTTTAAAGGTTCCTCTTGAGACTTGAGACTTTTAAATCCTTTATGCAATTTGTACTAAAACTAAAAACACTTGTGCAGACAATCTCTGGAGGCTTAAAAGCACAGATAAAATTAAAAATCCTCCCTCCGTGAGGATTTTATATCGCCTACAAAGCATAAATGCTTTAGGCTCCGGAAGCGAAGCAGAGTATAAGAATTCTTCGCATAATAAACTTGTCCACTAGTTTGAAAATTTTACCGCTAGAGGGCGCTAGTTTCGTTGTCTCGCATTACCCCAATGTGCACATCCAGCCGTATCGAACGAAAACAATACTCAGCTTCGCTTCCTAAAAAAGCGGTACAAGATAAATATTAAACACTGTGAATTTTGAATACTCAATACTCGATATTAAACACGACTAAAACTTTTTAAATAATGGTTCTGGCTTTTGGTTTTTTAGTTGTCTATAATTTGAAATCAACACGGGAAACCAGAAACGTCTCCCATTTTCAAGTTTTTACCTTTCTTTTCATGCGTTATCCTTTTCTGTATTGTTTATTTATTGCTTGTCAGAGTTATGCTCGCTAATTTCTACACTCTGTTGAGTGCCAACCAGAACGCCTCATCCGTTCAACCAGAACTGGGACTGAGGAATTGGGAATTGGGAACTAAAGCATAAGCAACAAAATGCAAGAAAGCCATAAAACAGTATGCACTCTTGTGTTAAAAGTGTTAAGTGATTAGTCGAATTTACAAGCAGGTTCTTTGCAAGTCAAAATTTCTTCTTTATCATTTATATTCTAGGTTCTAGGTTCTAGATATTACATTTTTGAACTTTTGATGACGAGCACATCCTTTTCATCTGAGGTCTGAGGGTTAAAATCCCAGCAATACAATAGTGCAATAAAAAAGATAGCTAAAACTGCGTTATGAACATATTATTTTCAGGCTGTTTGTAGTTTGTATCACTACAGTTGATCAAGTCACAGTTTTTCTCAATATTTGAACTGTCGTTGACAAGTTGCATGTAAAAATTGAAGGGAGAAAATGAATTTAAATTTTGTATTCGTTCGTTCATGTTTTATGTTGTACTTTGCAAGTGCCTGATTTTATGTCATGGCATTTCATCGTTATTCAAACACTGTACACTGTACACTATACAGTGTACAGTGTACAGTGTACACTACAACATGTACAATGTATAATGTGGAAGGTATTCAGGATATTTGTTCATTACAAACATGCTGTCTCTCTCTGCTTCTGGTTGCTGTAGTTTGTAGTTTGAACTTTGTAGTTGATCCGTGTAGAAAGCATGTCTAATGGCTAATGTCTATTTGTCCATTCGTGGGTTTTGAATTTTGGATTAGAAAGGAGCAGACATTCTTTGACGTTTGACATGATCGTCGTCGAATGTCCTATCCGAGATAGAAATATGCCACTTAGTGTACAGTGTAACGATGCCTTGGAACCATCTTCATTTTCACATGAGGATTACACATGATGAGCAAAGAGAAGGACAAATGTCAGATTTTCTATGGTACATCAAGTGAGTGTAGAACGTAGAATGTAGAATGTAGAGTGTAGTTGTGTAGTTGTGTAGAAGAGATAAGAACATTTACATTTATTCATTAGTACATAAATGTGAAGCATGGAGACTTACAACGTCGGATGTTGGATTGTTGGATGTTGTGAATCTATCAGTTGACAGTCAAAGATACTTTGATGTAATGTAACATATAATATAGTAAATCCGCCGTTAAAATTCTTGGTGTATACCGGTATACCAGTATACAAGTAAGCATGTAAAATGTAAATACGTACAGAAACCAGAGCAAGCCCACAAGTACACATCTTGTTTGTTTTATTTTGTTTGTCTCTTCCTTCCTGCACTGGGAATGGGAATGGCACATTGTACATTTATGAATATCATGTGAAAAAGGAGAGAGGAGGGAGCTGATTAATACATTTGGGTTTGAGATGGCTTATCCAACATCCGACATTACGTGGTCTGTCTCAAACAGTATCATTTATGTGCATGTACAGTGCACAGTTTACAGTATCCAAATTTGAGAGACGAAAGCAGGGATGAGAATATGACAGTGATGAACAGTCGCTTTCACTCTACATCTATACTCTATATTCTATATTCTATGCTCTATACGTCTGAGCACTGCAAATCCACTTTCTCTCTCTTTCAAAAGACACAGGGAAAGTAAAGAATCTAGAGCTTACTATTAAAATATATGTGTAATACATCTACATCTAAATATTTTTACGAGAACATTTACTTTTCAAGTCCCATCGTCAAAATGGTTGTCAAAATGTCACTAGAAATTTTATGCCCTTTTCTAAATCGTTTTTCCCATCAGGTTTTTCAAAATTTTCTATTCATTTCCATCTATTCCTCTATTTTATATCCGTGAGTAATCTCCTAGTTCTCTAAAACGAAATTCCGATCTCGGTATTCTGTATTTTCTCTATTACATGAAAAACTAGTATCAAATATCAAATTGAAATATTTGGTTTTGGGTTTGGCTGTGTCTTTTCTGCGTCCTCCACATGTTTTTGCTATAAAATCTGTATGCATAATATGTATATTTTTCATAATGTGGCTGGTGGATGGTGTATAATATTTTAGAGAGATATACTAAATTTAAAATATTTAAAGACTCATGTTGGTCTATCCACACGGATTAAATTCCCCTTGAGAGAAAGTTTGTTTCTCTCAAGTCTCATGTTGCTCATGCAAAAAATCTTTCCTTTCTCGTTTTATTTGGAAATCCTAGAGAAAGGAGCAAGAGCAAACGTGTGGAGTTTAGAGTTTAGAGTTTAGAGTGTAGGGACTCAGATGTCTTTATGCAAATTAGTCGAGAGAAATGGATGAAATGCACATTTGAAGTGGGATTGTATTTTCTATGTTGTACGACTCTGTTTGGTTTGGTTTGGTAAAACGTTTAGCCGTCTTGTTCCTATTTTCTTGAACAATTGAACAAGTGGAGAATTCTGTTGAGATGGAAAGTGGAAAACGGCGGTCTTTAGCCTGCAAATTGCATTGCATTGTTTTCCATTCCATTCCATTTTCCATGCCATCCTCAACATTCAACATATTTGTAGTGTGTAAAGTATAGTGTATTTTGCATTGTCTATTGTCTCGTGTTCTGTTGTGTCTATAGAGTATAGAGTCTAAAGTCTTTGCATTGTCCTCGACCAACAAACTGTCTCTACTCGATACTCGACTCATACTCTAGTTTTCTTTTTCACTAGTCACTAGTCACTAGTCGCTCCTTTGCTCCTTGATTCCTTCCGTTTCCATCTAAAAATGACCTCAAAATCTATGTAAATTCCAGTTGTTGGAGCCATGAAAATGGTAAATGGTGTACATTGGATTTGGAAATGACATTTAACGGGAGAGAAGGACAGACGACAACGGATAACGGATAAAGGAGAGACGACGAGTGCAAGTGAACCAAGAGGAGTAGAAAGAGAGAATTTGAATTCAAATCTGAATCCACGCTAAGCAAAGGGAAGGAAAGCAAAGACAAGCTTTCTATCTGTTTTCTATGCACAATGCACATGCTGGTATATTATGGTTATGACTCAATATCATTCCCCCGTTCTGTTTCTCTATTCTGTTTGTGTCTGCGTCGAGTGTCTAGTGTCTAGCGTCTAGCGTCTAGTTGTAGTGTCGAGGGAGGAAAGCTGGATACAGTTTAGAGTTTAGAGTTTAGAGAATTCAACTCATATCCATTTCATATTGTAAAGAGTAAAGAGTACTGTCTTGTATTTTATTGTACTGTGGTGCTCAATGCTCAATGCTCAATGCATCCTTTGGACAAAGCGGGATATTATACCAAGTATAAAATGGGTAAACTGTCGCCTCAAGAAACGAGTTGAGAAGAGAGCAGAGAATCTAGAATCGAGAATGATATTGCACTAGATACTAGACACTAGATAGACGCTTGTATACTTATATGTAGTACTGCAGTGGAAACTGGAAATTTATAAATGACACCTATTTGGCTACTTAAATGTGAAGCAGAGGGAAATAATGGGGATATAAAGGACCTCAAAATACGAGGAAATATTTGTTTTTAATGTGATACAACTTGTACACTGTACACTGTACAGAGAGGATATCTATATATTTTCTAGCTCTTTATAAAGAATATCCTCTTGTTCATGCTCCCACAGCTCTACGATTCCACAGTTCTATGTTCTATGTTCTATGTGCTATATCTCAATCTCAATCTCAATCTCAAGCTATGTTGCTGTCTCTGTTTGTGTTTCCGTTTGTCTCGATTTCGGTTTCGGTTTCAAACACTATCTCAGACTCGAAACTCGAAACTCGAAACTCAAAACTCGAGACTGGGATTGGAATCGGAATCGGAGAATAATACAGAGGAAGAATATACAATATACGGTATACTTGTTTGTCGAGCGTCGAGTGTCAAGTGTAGAGCCACTGGATGTAATATATCTACAATCCTTCACTATACACATTACACTATATCAATACAGAGGAGTCTATATATTTTGTCTCGGTGTAGGTTGTAGGTACTTTATCAACATCTGTATTATTTATTTACACTGTGACTATATTGAGCATTGAGCATTGAGTATGCTCTATGCTGTACTGCACATAGACTTTTCTGGGAATTTGGCGTAGTCTTGGGGTAAACTAGTTTGAACTTACTGCTGTTCCTTTCATGCTTTGAGCTCTCACTCCACTCTGGTCCTTTTTCTCTGTCCTCCAATCTCCAAAGATTTCACCCACAAACCCATGCATCCATGTATTCATGTGTGTGTTGTAGCAAGTATCTTATATAGCATATACCCATGAAATCTACTAGTGCATTGTGCATTGTGTATTGTGTAGAAAAACAAGTAGCAAGTACTCCCAGATGATTTTAAGAATTGGCGGATATATTCGTACATCTATATACATTATACATCGATATATCAATATATCCCGTGAAATTTATGGACCATTCTTAAAAGACAAACTGCTTCACCATCATTATTTTCCAGCTATCCATCTATCTATCTATCTAATCTGTTATAAAATCCATACATATCGATGGTTCAAGGAGAAAGTAATCCAGTATCTAGTATCTAGTATCTAGTATCTTGTATCTACTTTCGCACAAGCTAACAAAGAATACATAAAAAATAAAGACGATATGCTTATGTTATATGCTGATTCTCAGCTACAGCCACAGCCGTAGAACTAGAACTAGAACGTGGTCTACAGTCTATAACGCACGACATAGTGAAATAAAGTAAAAAATCCTCCCTCCGTGAGGATTTTATATCGCCTACAAAGCATAAATGCTTTAGGCTCCCGATGCGAACCAGAGTATAAGAATTCTGCATATAATAAACTTGTCCACTAGTTTGAA
>JAQGBH010003364.1:0-20151 GCA_034698265.1 Sminthurinus aureus | reverse complement strand
AATCCGAATATAAACTCAAAAATGAAATTTTGCATTTGACTTATGTGGCTGGTGGGTCCTATTTAAAGCTGCTGGTATGTTTTGTGAATTTTGCGTATTTTGTGAAAGGAAATATTTTTAAGATTTAAAACAATAGCAACTGATTAAACATTGGTTTTATTTCAACAAGTTCATAGATGGGTCTTTTTATTGCTTGTCCTTTGGTTTTCTCTAGATTCTAGATTCTAGTTTTGTCGTACTCTGGTTTTTTTCGACCTCATTTTTCTTGATGTTTGGAAAGTTCGACCTCTTGCAATCGGACGACGATTACTATTATTATTATTTTGAATAATATTGTTAAAAATTTGGATTTGTTCTTTGGAGTTGAAGGGTGGTTTAGGATGGAGTAAAAGAAATTGCCCATCATCATCACCATCATTCACACTTGTCCTTGTCACAGATTGTAAATTAGGATGAGAGCGAATTTTCATCATCGTGGTACTCGTGTCACTGAATTTGAATCTGTACTCACTTAGATTTTTATGTTCTTCATCATCATAATCCTTCTCAGTTTTCTCACGCTTATTATTATCAAAATCGTCTGCTCTTGAAAAGTTGAATTGGAACTGTTGCGTTTGGGGTAGAATGATCTGTGGAGAAAAATTAGCAAAAATTGTGAAATATATAAAAAATAAAACGTAAAACAAAGATCGAACGTATCCGCTAAAAATTCAGATGGTAGACTGTACACTGTACAATTAATAATTCGCAATGTAAAAAGCAAAATGTGTAAAAGATGATAAAAAAGATGAGAATTTTCTTACAGATTCATTGTCCTCGAATTCATATTTGAGGATTTGTTCTCTTCTGCTGAGGGGTGCAAGTGTGTGTATATTTTTATAATTTCTATTATTTGGCATAATTTTTGATTCAAAGTATAAGTGAAGAGGTTTTGGTTTGTTGTTCCATTTGAGTCTAGGATTTCTAGCCAGCGAGGGTTTTATTCTCTGCACATAGTCAAATTCTCTCGCTGGGAAGGGAAACGACGATGAAATATCACTACCGCGATCTCTATGACCTTTCATAAAGTCTAAAATTATGTCCTTTTCCTGATTTTGTTCTTTCTTATTCATGTCTTGTACATTTGGTACTTTTGTTTGAGAAATTTGTTGACTATTTCTAAGATCATTTGGAGAGGAGAGTTGTTCAAAAGGAGAGTAGAGTTCTGATCCAACTCCTTGTGAAATGAGAAGAGCATCTGCATCACGAACCTTGTCCTCATCTTTAGCTGGATCATTTCGAGGTGTTCCCTCTCCTCCTTGTAAGTGTAAATGTTTCAAATGCATTCCTTCACTTTGATGGATTTGACCCATCGGACTGTGCATTTGTATTTTCCTCTGTTGATTCCGATTTTTTGTATTCTTTATGGATTTATTTTGAACGAGTTGCAAAAGAAGTCGTGGATTTTCAGGAAGTTTCCCATAGAAGTTTTTCTTTATAACTTTTTTCCTTGTAGCCTTGGCCGTTTCTTTTTTAAATGTTGATTGATATTGATATTGTTGTTGCTCCTGTAGTCTTTTTTGTCCTTCTTCTGGTTTTTTACTTGGACTATTATCCCCGTGGATTTTTTCTGGGGTTTCATGCATCTTTTTTAAAGGAAAAGGACTCTTAAAAGAATTTGGATCTTCTTTATTTTGTGTCTGCAATAATTCTTTGTTTTCATTTATAAAGGTCCCACTACTGACTTCGGATTGTAATTCCAAATCTCGATGGAATAAATTGTGAACTTGAATTCCATGGTAAAAGGAAGGAGTCGGTCTTGGTAATAGTTCATGCGTGAGGGAATCCCTTCTTTTGGGCTTTTTGTTCCTATTTCTACTTGTACTTCGTCTCTTTCTGGATGGAAATCTTTGATGAGGAGCCCCTGTGAACGAGGATGTGGATCCTGATGATGATTTTGAATCCAAATTGGAAATGTTTGTATTATTCATACCAGCTATAATATTTGGAACGCCGGAAATTGATCCTGGTTCTACTTTGAATCGAGTTTTGGACAGTTTGCTCTGTCCTGATTCTTCCTCGTCAAATCCATCTAAAAAGTCCTCTTCAGGGAAAATTTTATTTCGAGGACCTCGACGCTTTTTCTTGACCAATGGTTTCTTTTTGTTTTTGATTCTTTTTTCAAGGAAAGTGTTCACTATAGCCTCCTCTGGTTTGTTGATTGGTCCCCAAGGTGTTCGCCAAGGAGTTTGAAAGGTAGATGATGGGAAAGGTCGCTTGACCTTTTTCTTTGCAGACCTTTTTATTTTTACACCGATTTTCTTGGTACTCACTGTGTTTCCTTTTAGATCGTCTGCATCTTCATCCAGTTCCTCGTTTTTAGTGCTCGTTTTCACTTCATTTTTGTTTTTCTTCAAGTTACCATTGTCCTCTTTGTCATCATCATCATCATCATCACCAGTCTCATTATGTGTAACAGTAGGTTCAAAATCACTAGGATCAGCTATTGCTGCTAGAAAAGCACTTTTATAATCAATGTTATTATTTGTAGTTGTGGTCGTTGTTGTGGCTTGACCAAAAAAATGCCGCCCTTTGAAACGGGTAGGCAAATCTATCCTATTTTTATTATTATTGTTATTAAATGGGATAATTTTAGATTTTTGTTGTTGTTCTTGTCGTTTGAATTTGTGAGTTTCCAGTTGTCCTTTGATTGAACGTATGGATTTACGATTATTTTTTAACCTTTGAGTATTATTTAAATCCTCTTCGTTTTTTAAACTTGCTTTTTTCCCCATGGAACGTTTTTTCGTTTTAGTTTGGATTTGGACTACTGTGGGCTCAATTATAGTTGATGAATTTCTTTGGATATGCTGGACAACAAAGGATTTCATTTTATGAACAAAGTTGGTACGAGTGTTGATGTTTTCAGATTTGTTCTTTCCTTTAGTTTTACTCTTTGTTCTTTGTTTCAAACTTAAAGTTTCATGGAGTTGAGGAAATGCTGCTCGTTTAAGTTCTTGATCTTGAAGGATTTTCTTTGGAATTGGTGGAGGTGAAAGGTTAGATCGAGATGGACTGCTGGGTGTAGGAAGTCTTAATTTTCTCCCTTGACGATGGTGATGATGATGTTGTTTTCGTTTTATCCGTTTCTTCCTCCAGTTTTCGGCATCATCTTTATCTTCGTCGTCCTGATTGTAGTCATCATCACCATCAGTATCCTCAGCAGTATCATCATTTTGAACTCCCTCTTCAGTCATTTTGTATTGACGCTGATTTTGGTTTTGATTTCTCTCCGGTTCTGCCTGTTTTGCATCATAAATGATTTCATGGCGAACATTTGGATCATAATGAATGGGAGACAGTCCATGAAAATTCTGATCTTGAACTTGATCTTGATCACCAGTTAATTTTAATTTAAAAGGAGGATATTTCCGAGGAACTGTATTAATGATGTTGTTATTATTGAGAGGAGGAGCATGATCGACGGAATCGGGTAGAGAATCCTGATCTCCAGTCGTTGCAAGATCTTCAACGTCGGAAGGTGAATGAGTATCATGATCACTATTTTCCAATGGATTACTTAAGATATTAAGGGGGATCTTTTGTGCCTTTTCTACCCAATCCAGAGTGAATTTCTGCTTGACTGCAATGCATAATGTAATAATGTATTTCATAATATATTTAATATTTAATAACATGTATAAACGGAATAGAAAATCATACAAAACACATGACTGAAATTAAATGGAAATATGCTTCACTATTGTATTGCATGTACGTGTGTCTAGGTAAAAGGTAAAAGGTAAAAGATATTTGAAAAGTGAAAAGATAAAATAGAATAATTGGATGGATCACATACTTACAGACGCTGGGACTTGCGTTTATATATGCAATCATATCAGGCATAAAAGCAGGAACAAGATCCAAATGAGGAAAGCTCAAAGGAGCCAAATCTTTATTTGCAAAGGCCTAAATCCCAAAAACAAACGCGTTTACTATAAATTGCATAATATTTCAAGTTACGAGAAATTGTACTATTACAGTAATAATTGATAACATTCGATGGAAATCATTATAATATTTATTGTTTTCATTTGTGTGGATTTTTTTACCCGTCTTGACTTTCGTGTTTTGTACATGTTGGAAAAATTTTGAGAAACTGTGAAAATTTGGAATTCAAATGAACACTTTCCTAATCTTCTACAGCAATAAAGTTGACGGTTGTCTTCTCTTCGTAATCATTAATTGTTAATGATTCAAGGTTTTGTTTTGTTTTTATTTAGTCTCTTTTACGGTATCGTATCGTTGAAAAAATCAATCTCTTTTTTTCTGTACACACACAGCTTTGTGATTTTTTTTCGACAAGAATTTGGCAGTTCATCAGTTTTCAGTTAAAGCCATACGTATACTTTGGTATTCATGTACCTGATGAGGAATGAGGACCTCAATTTCGTCTTGACCACATTATCAATAATTATCTTCGTGTTCACAGTTCATAGGCTGTGTTTTGGTTTTTGGATCCTCTACACTCTATTATACAAATAAATAAACCAGGTGGAGGCGATTCGCAATTTACCATGGTCATTGTCATGTCGACATTTACATGTCATATTTTTGTACTGTGCTGTGTGCTGTGTATAGGTAAATATTATGTGTCTCTATCCTAAATACCAAAAGAGGAAACGATTTTTTCATCTTGATCCATGAACGTTTTGGGGCGATGAGAGAGTCTGAGCGCCTTTTCATTTGATTTTGACAAGGGGTGAAAATACAAACACATGTTTTTAGAACAATTTATAATTTTTTTTTCTACAAGTTTTAGTTAATGGCAATCAGTATATTATACTCTGTAACAATTAACCACAGTTAACGTTGGACTACTCAAATCTCAAATCCCTTATTCTGTAACATTGTCACACGTACAAAACGAATCAATAAAGTAATCCTAAATCTGTGTATTTTCTTTGTGTGTGAGTTTGTGGTCTTGGTGAATTTTTTCCATATTGTCATTAATTTGTCCAGATACTTAAAATGGAATTACAAGAGGACTGGAATATGTATTGATGTACATATATATATAAAGGTATCATCAAATTACTTTTGTTTCTTGTTCTAATTTTCAATAATAATTATCATACAATCATTACTGTCAACTTGACAGTGCAACGGGGGTTTTTTTTTGTCTAAAAATAAGACTTTTACCTGTAAAAAAGTGTCGCCAGTTAGTTATATAGTAATAATAATTATTCATTTAATTTTCAAGTTATTTATCAGTCAATACTTTTCCGCCTCCGTTGACAATTATTTACAAAATTTTACTATCTCGTGTATATAGTACATGTCACATGTTATGCATGATATTTTATGTACGATTACCGTATAATATGCAGTGATTGTTGTAATTATTTACAATTGAGGAATAGCATCAGGCTATCATATGTAATATGTATGTATGTATGTATAATATATTGTACATAAAATTGCAATAATAATAATAATAGCTACTATATTTTGTTCATAAAAAATACTTTTTGTACTTATCATGGAGTTTATGAACTAAGAATAGTTATAGCAGAAAATAAAAATACCGTAACTTCCTGTACATTATAATATTGTGGATTATGTGTTATGGTATGTATTATATTGTAAATAAATATGTATATACATGTAAATTTCCTTGTATTTTCTTTCCCTGTTTTAAGTGTGCATTTTAGACATATGTAGCTGTGCCGACATCAGACAACTACCTACTTCTACAACCATCTGATGAAGAGTAAACACTTACTTGAATATAATATAAGATAGATTTGGATAAAAAGTTTTTAAACTTTTAATCGACCTTAACATCAGTCATCTAGAAAAGTCAAGTTTTGTGAGACACAAACCTCCACACACTCATATCGCTGATCGCTGTGTATGTAGCTGTAAGCTGTAAATAGTAAATATAGACACTTCAATCAAGAATTCAGAATAAGAGATAAGAAAGCAGTTTTTTCCCCAAAAAATAAATAAGTGACAGTCTAACCTGAGTCTGAGTTAATGTGTAATGGTCAATTTTAATGCTAACCAGTATTAATAGTGATAATTAGGAAAGGAAAATTAAAAGTTCAAACAGACTCATAATATAGTAGTAATAATAATAATAATAATAGTATTATTGGTGCTACACATGATTTGGTAAATTTTTCCCCAAGCTGACATACAGCCTTCAGTAAACATGGAATAAAAAAAGATCTTGTGTATCTGTCTTGTAATACATTGACGCATAGTATTAGTTATTTTACCAGTTCCAACTGTAATCTGTACATATTTGAACATAAGACTACTAGTGAAGATAACTCAACAAACTGTCTTTCAACATGGAGTATGAGAAGGTTATAAATTTAACTTGTTTCTTTATTTCCCATACATTTTACATTTGAATCCTCGCTTATCAAGTCAACTCCAAAGAATCCATGCCTATCTCTCTCTCACTCTCGTTCTTTGTCTATTTGATAATATTTTATATATAAAGTTTAAACCCTATAACAGTAAACCTTTTAGAACTGGATAGCTTCTCTGTTTAAAGCCCTTAATTTGTTTCTACTTTTTTCCTCGCTTACTCTTTGTTGTGAACTTTTATTTTGTGTTGTTGTGCTATCATTTCATTTATTATTACAATCAATAATCAATAATAAATAAATTAGAATACGAATAATATTACTAGTATTGCGTTGTTCCTTGTCACGTATTACAATAATAAATTATTATTATTATTATTATTATACTTTTATCACGATGCCGAAGCAGATAATGGATATCGATGAATTCTATGTCAAGTCACGGAAAGAATTTGGACGGCAACAGAAAATTTGGTTCTTTTGCCTTGTTCTCTTTAATATGTACGCTCCTCTACACATGGTTCAAGTTGTATTTACAGGACTAAAACCTCAATTTTTCACTTGTACATACCAAAATACCACCTTCAACAATACGTGTGGAGGAGAGAAACAGAATCAATGTGATAGCGTCATTTATTATGGTCCAGATACTTTTATTAAAAAATGGTCCCATTCGCCATGCAGTTCCACTGTATCTCAGGTTGTCCAAATGGCGTACATGTTAGGAGTGATGATTGGTAAATACTCTACATTTTTTTTTGTCCCTTTAACAAATTTGGATGATACTTAATTCTTACTCTCTATACATTTTAATGTTTTTAGTGATGCTTTTTAAACGAAATTTTTCACAAACTCATAAAAACTGATACTTTATGCTAAACACTTTGTACTATAACTTCTAATAACTCGTAACTTTTAGGTGCGCTAACTCTTGGACATTTCTCCGATCGGTAAGGATATTTTGTGATAGAAAGAATTAAATTATTATTCAATTTGGAGTCCAAATTTTGGACTAGTTGATGTTAATTTCTTGTAATCATTATATTGACACTGCACTGGTTATTGTTTTGTGTATATTAGTTTTGGACGGAAAATAGTTCTTTTGTTAACTCTGATTGGAATGATTGTTTTTGGTGCGGCTGGAAGTTTCGTACCTTATTTCATGCTCTACGCAGTTACTCGTTTTTTTACTGGAGTTTGTAGTGCAGGTATATCTCATAATATTATATGAGTTTTATGATTTCATTGGACATTAGCATTTGACTCTTTAAATTTTGTCGTGTCTCTATTCCCAATATTTAATTTTATTTCATTCAGGAAACATGATTTCTGGGTTTGTGTTGAGTAGTGAGTTAGTTGGAGCAAAATACCGAAGCCTTACTGGAAATATTTTCCAAGTACGTAATAATATATACACACAGTTTACTGTTTTACGTAAAATTCACTTGTATTGAAATTTTAAACCCGAAATTATGATGTTTAGTGATTGGCAATATGATGTATTCTTTTCGAACATTAGGCATTCTTTGCGCTGGGGATTGTGGCCTATTGTGGTCTCGCATTTTTGATTCAAACTAATTGGCAGTTACTTGGCCTAGTCTCAGCCCTAATCGGCGTGCTTTTACTGATTGTTTGTGCCTATGTACCAGAATCGCCTAGATGGCTTTTTAATAATGGAAAAATAAAAGAAGGAATGGCCGTGCTAGAGAAAATCAATGGAGGCAGGGGATCTGACATGTCAGACGTTGAAATCCTTACAACCGGTCGTAGACAGGCTGGTACAAAACTGACAATGTCACAATTATTCCGGGTTAAACCTTGGCTTGTTTCAGTACAAATAATCTCTTGGTAATACATTAATCATGATTGTAATACGTAATACATGATAGAAAAAGAAAATCAAAAATATTATTTCTGTAAATTTATACTGTATTTGTATGTGTATTCACTTTTATTTAACTATGACAGGTTCTCTAATTCGATTCTATATTATGCGCTGACTCTCGGTTCTCAATCACTTGGTGGTAGTCTTTATATTTCAACATCATTGAGCGGCCTCGTTGAACTACCGGCTTACATCATCACATCGTTTGCAATTGAAAAGTGTGGTCGAAGATATCCATTAGCCCTTTCTATGATTGTTGCCGGTATTGCCTGCATCATTTTAGAGTTTACAAACAAAAATTTATACATTGGTCTATTAGGAAAATGTTGTATTGCAGCCTCATTCAGCATTATTTACATCCAGTAAGTTTTATCTTTATCTATTAAAAGTATCAACCTTGCTCAAAAAATACTTGGACAATAATAGGTATTAAAATCGTGATAATTTGTATTTGATAAATCAAATAGTTCCAGTGAATTGTTCCCCACCGTGATTCGAAACTCAGGTGTTGGTTTATGTTCCTGTTTTGCTCGTATTGGTGGAATATGTGCAAGTTATTTTGTTGGGGCGGACCAGGTACACTTTAAAATTTTAAAAATATTACACATGACATGCTACAACATATTATGTACGACGTACAACATGAACTGTAAAGTCAATAATAAGTAATACTAATTATTGAACTTATTTTTAATCATTGGAAATCTTTATTCTTTATTTATTTAGAGCAACATTTGGCCTATCATTTCACTGGGAATTTTGTCAATTCTATCTGGATTTCTAAATTTAGCCTTACCGGAAACATTGAATAGAAAACTACCTGAAACATTAGAAGATTTGAATAGAAATGAAATTGATACCACTAAATACAGTCGACTGATCGGCGAAGAAGAACATCGAGACTTCATCATTGAAGAAGAAGAAGATGAGGAAGAAGAAGACATTGAATTTTCTCGGAATTAATTTATTTACTGACATCAATTCCACTCCTTTCTTTTTATCCCCTACTTGAGTATATCTCGCTGTTCTCGTCATCATCGTCGTAGTAGTTTTAGTTTTTTATGTGGTAGTTGTAATTGTGATTGCGTAAAATATTGTACATTCGTTTAACTCATCATTGCGACATCGTTGGAATTTACGTCTAACAAAGATAAGTATTAATATATGTGTCGTAATAATATATCATGTGAAGCAGTTTTGAGTGTAAATTCGCAGTTCATTCCAGGAAAAGTCGGTCAGTGTAAAGTGGTATTATACGCACTTAATCATTACTACTATATAGCTTCTATCATTTGTACATATTATACATTATCCGTAATTATACAATTACGAGAAGTTGAAGACGTCAACTGGCAATCGCACAAACTTTTTGTTACAAATACCAAATATTTATTATTCTACACTAAATTAAGAATTAAGTGAATATGCATAATTTAAAACGCTATATATACATTCAAAGTAGAAGAAACAAGACTTTTCAAGTGTCAAAGATTTCTCGAGGAATCAAAGACATGACTGAATCCTGCTGTTTATGCTAATGATAAGAGGCTCTCCATTTTTATGTATTTAAAAGTCTAAGCTAGTCAAGAAAATAAGAGGTCAGAGTGCAGTTGCTGCGATAATAATAATCAATAATAATAATAATAATGCATTTATATAGTGATAAGAAATGTGAAAAAGTTTAGAGTTCAGTAAGTACTTGTACGTGAATAGTTTCATGCGTCAACGCAGGAGAAAAAACTAGATCGTTATTCAATTTCTACGTCTCAAGATGCCTTTTCCTACTACCTAATTGCCTCAAAAACATATGTACTTTACCTAAAACATGGGAAAAAATGAAAAGTAGCTTAAAAAAGTAAAACCATGTAAATTATAAAAACTTGAAAGTTACAAGCATAAACTAAAATTTCTACTATATTAAATCTTACTGTGATATTACCAAAATTCAATGAATTTACCTGTTTTTACTTGTTATATAACATAAAAGGTAATAATAAATGCCATTGACTTCGTAGTCAACGTGCACAATAATAATATTAATTATTCGGAATTAAAAAATAATCGTGTATAATCATTTGCTATGTATTTAATGTAATATGTAAAAAAATGAAAAATATAAATGCACAACAAACTACACAATGTTTTGTGCACACTAATATAATAATAATTAGTATAACGTAAACAAATTATACAAAAATGATAATATACGAGTAAAAAGACCCGTCACATAATGGGATATATAAGGTCATTGGATGCTGTTTTGATAGAATGTAGATAACAATAATTATTGTAATACGCATTTTCGTTAGCTAAAAATTGCCTGGATGAAACTACGCATGCAATTTTTCGTCGCAATATTAGTATGGAATTATATGAGGCATTCTGTACTTTGTACTTCTATATCGACGTTTTACTTTTTCCCCAATATAATTTTATATGTTACGTTCTATTATATTATACATGATACAATCAGTAATATGCATTTTTTATTATCTAAGAATTTATAATATTAACGTTTTCAATTTATTCACAAGTTTTCTAACTTTGTGCGATTTTTATGTCATGTCATTAATGTTAAATTAAGTTTTTCCTATGATTTATAAATTCTAATCATAATCATTTAAACACGAGATAAGAAAAACTTTTTGCTTCGTGTTTGGTGTACTAAAACTAACATAAGAATCAAGATAAAGTATTATTGTTGTAATTTGCATTTGTAGTATAGTAATAGTAATGTTTTTCATGTAGTGTTTTTAGTCGTTTATTTGTAATATTATGTTCTGATGTGGCAAATAGTTTCAGAATGTTCACTGTTACCTCACTTGATTGTATGAAAAGTCGTCTTAAATCTGAACTAACCGTAATCCAATATAATTGGAATTATTTCAGAAATCGAAAAGAACTGGTACATGGTATGAATTTACAATATAAAATATAATCTATATAATACTATTTTTTGATATAATATTAATATTATACTATACACAAGATAGAGAGAACGTAAGAAATGTTAGTTATGATAATGTATTGATTTTCTTTATAATGCTAATGTCATAATATAAAAATGAAAAACTTATAGCACAAATAAAGTTTTACAAATTTTATGAGTGATTCATACTGTATACACTATTGAAAATTTATTTGACCTATACGTAGGTGCGGAATTGTGGGTATGTATAATTACACTTGGGAGGATTTGTATGGTGGATAAAGTAGGCTAAAATTTGTCCTCAACATCTGTTTAGTGACTTGTGACGTAAAGCATAATTAGCACGTTTTCTCTTGGCAATTACATTTAGCAAATTGTCATGAGAAGAGAATATCAAGCTATAATTTGAGCTTTATTGGTCTACTCCTCTTTAGCGATTTTATTGGAGTAAAAATGATAGTAAAAGTAGTACCGTTTAGCTATTAGCTATCTTATCATTTTCGATGTTTGCATGCAGATGAAATGAAAATCGCCAGTTGAAAGCAAAGAGAAAACATCTTTTAGGTATCTTCTTGAGTCCCAATATATATAATATATAGGATGTGACTTTTACTCAGTATTTATCACTGATACGCACCCATTAATATTAAAGATCATTCATTCATTGCATAATATTTGAAGATTGGGACATGCGAGCGTTTTACTATGTTAATGTATTGGACTGAATAAAATTGAGAAATTAAAATGCCCACAAGCTTGTTTATAGAATAACATTAGCATTATTAAAGCACATTAAAGACATAAATATTGCATCACATGTCATCGATCTCATTCAGCATATATAATGTATGTAAAATTTATCTCGTTTATGAGCACAAGTTGCATTCGAATCACTTTCACTTTCTTTCCCCGATCAAGAGAAAGATGCGGAGATGCAAATCAATTTTGACAGAAGACAGAATGAGACAGAGTCCTATGTCATGTATCACATTTTTTGTCTTTCACCACGCTTACTAGTTTTTAAGCCACTTTTTGCTCTCATTTCATTTTCCATACTTTATGCAGGTTTTGAAATGAAGATCAGTTTGGTTTTCAAAAGCGGTATATCTTAGGCCTTAAAAACAGCTGTAAAAAGTAGTTTTTACCCAGTATTTTGATATTTTTGGAATATTTTCATATTTTTATATTGAAAAGTTTTAATGCGCTAAAATATTGTTTGCCTTCAATCTTCAATCGATTTTTTGGTAGAAAATTCAATGAAAACTTTAACAACCGCGTCTGAAATAAAATTCAAGGCAAGTATAGGAGACAAATGAAAAAGGAAAAACCAAGATGATAGTTGTATGACTTTCTGCATGTAAGTGTGCACCGAAATATAGTGGTCACACAGATAAACCAATTGGCTTGAAATTTGGAACATATAGACACTCCTGAGGGATCCAGTTATTGGTCACACTTATAAAAAGTGAACTTTTCAGGTCCTCAACAGGGTATACCTTCCAGGAATGTTGGGTATATTGCAAAAAGTAGGCTGTCTGTAATCTGTATGTATACATACATTATACATATTACACAACGTCACCACAAAAAAATCGAATATAGGGATATAATGAAATAATGCTTGTCTCTTTTGTCAACACTTCACTTTTGTGTGTTAGTCAATTTAGTGTTTCGTGTCAGTTTAGTCACGTAAAGTTACTGTTTTTTTAAAATGCAGAATATATAGTAGTTTGATGTTTGATTGTAAATTGTTTTCATTTACCAATGTTCTATTTTATGTATTTTACATATCTTTTAGGCTCCTGAAATATTTTCATATAATATATGACTGATTACTGATTATTGAAAAACCAACCACTGAGATAGAAGGTCCATTACAACCTTCAGCAGAAAGTGTAGGAAATGTACCTATACAGGTTCAAGTAAATGGTGATACGAGTGAAAATATACCAGACACTTCTGTGCAGAGTAGCCGTATGAGCCTTATGTGAAAAACGAGAGAAACGTTAATGATATTTTTAAATCACAATCAATGAAAATCAGGATCCACAATATCCCATTGATATTTCTCACGTTTTTTACGTAAGGCTCATGGCTAATCTCCTTCTGTATGTGCATGGTCAGTATTTTGACACATTATAACACTTACGGTTTTTATACATATACATATGTGTATAGTGTATATGTGTATACACTGTATACTGTATACACATAAAAGTATGTAATTTTAATCAGCTGAATTTTGTATGTATACATACATGTAAAACCTTTGTTGAGATGCTTTATAGTAATATTATAGTAATGCAGATAGCGAAAATTCTTTTCCAAGTATGTATCTCATAAGTATTTACTATTTACCATATTTGTTTTTGTTCCTGTGTTTACAAAATAAACCGTAATCTGTATTCGGTATATTGTGTACCGTTTCAGAAGCCTATAATGTAATCACAATTATTGTGACTTACCAATAACACGTTTATTTCTCTAATTTTTTACTGCAGGCTTATGGATACACCGCTACACTGCTTTTGTGTACATGTGGTCAGTATTCTTACATCCCATCTATATAATAATTTAGACTTTCTGTATGTCCTTCTGCATGTTCTAACCGCTCTATTATGCCTTAGATTTCTGCCATGATTTGTGACATCTACTATCTACTACCTACTCAATACTATAAATACTGAAACAAAAATGCAAATAAAATTGACCATACGTAAAATGTCACAGGTCACAGGGGCTGAGTTAAAAATTCACGAAGGGTCAATTTTAACCAAGACCGTTATATGTAAGTTACAACTTCTTGGCATAATATATTAGTAAGCCTTCTTGTGAGCGAAATATTCGATGCACAGCGACGAATATATTCAAAGCCTGTGAATATAAAATATTCGTATGCTTCGAATATTATTCAGAGAAAACGAATATTCCTCTCACTGCCTGTGAATATATTCACACTCGCTCAGCTCACAGCTTTGAATCGAATATTATTCGAAACATTCAACTCACAAGAAGTCTTATCGTCAAGTAACCCCTTAATGATATCGGATCGTGTAGAACAATATCCATACATTTTTTATACATGAATATTTTTCTATTCTATTTTTCTTTGTTTTCAAGAAACATGAAAATTATTATTTATTTCAATGCTTATTATGTGTATGAACCTTTTCCTTATCAATGTTTCATACTTCATACTATTTTTAACCACTTATCCTTTTGTCTTTTTATGAAACTAAAACTGACAATATTATGTGTCCCTTTCTACCTGGACTTATGTAACGTACAAAATCCAACATTGTACTTTTTCTCCTCAAGACTTCTAGATACTTTTTCATCTCACTACAGAGAACAATTCAAAATTCTCTGTCTACTTCAACATTCAATAAATAAATAAAACCACACCTCAATATTTAACATCAAAACTTCAAAAATAGTCTGATTTCTCCCATTTCATTGAGTTATAACTTTACAGATCAAGTCCAAACTTTACAGAAAATTCTTTTCAGCCCGTCCAAACATGTGGAAAGTGTAAAAACATGGGATTTGTACGTTTGGGATAATACGGGTCACCCTAATGTATATGGCAAAAGCATTACAGAACTTGCTTCGGGGTAATGCCTATTTCTTCCTCAAATACAAACCAAAATTGCAGAGGGTGGGCTCATATGAAAGGAAAACGCATGCGCTACAACGTCTACCTACTTTTTAAACAAAATTTAATTGACAAGCTAATTAAAACTTCAATTAAACTTTACACACTTTTAAAGGGAAATGATTTTTAATTATTACAACCCTAATCTTTAATTTTAGCATTTGTAAGTAGATAGAAATTGTTTTACACAGCATTCCCAATTTTTAAACCCACTTGAACCAATTTGAGTTTTATATTTAAAAAGTTATTGATTTTAATTGGAATTATGCGGATTTTGGGGTCTACGAATGTACATGATGAACATTCAAACAAAGCGCAACACATAAGAAATCTCGTGCCTGAGAATCACACCAGTCTTCTCATTATGCCCCTTTCATATAAACTGATTTCAGGAAAAGAAAGTGGCGCGGGGTAAAAGTAACTTTCCAGATTTTAATGCCTAAAATTAACACAAATATTTAGTTAAAGGGGCATAGTGAGGAGACTATTGTGATTCTCTAGCACCAGATGTCTCATGTGTCGCGCTCCGTTTGAATTTTCATCATCTACATTCGTACAACCCATAATCCACATAATCATTATTAAAACAAAATTTGCGCGGCGGCTGATTTACAGCCGGAAATTCACCGTTCGAAAAAGCACATCCCAAAACTACAACGTTTTTAAATTTTATGATCCTACGCTAAATGAGTACCTTTTCAAAATTTTGTCAATTCTTAAGAAAATGATTTTTCAAATTGTTCCATTTAGCCACAACATTTGTTGTAACAGACGAGCACGGCGCATGTGTACTCGGCTCTAGTATTTTTTAACTACCTACTATTATACTTTCTTTAGAGTTTTTCGAAACGAGTGCGAATGATGTTCCATGGGTGGTTTCTAGGCACGTCGGATGTGCTCAGCACGAATAGGTAATTGGAACATCTCATCGTGCGCTGGAAATTGGTCAAAATTGACAAAAACGCCCAGGGAGCCCCCATTTTGGCTAAAATTAAAATTTCCATGTTGTGGGCATACTTATACAGATTTTGGGTGTCCAGTTCATGTTTTTACATCACAAAAATGTGCAAAATCTTGATCTGGACAAAAAACCACCAATTCTAAACTCCAACTTGGAAAAATTTGTAAAAACGCCCACCCAGCTTGATTTTTTGAAATTTGTCGTGATGGGTGGGGGTTTGAGTGTAGCGCTTGGACTTTTAGGTCTTTTCATGTTGTGTTTGAAGTTTATACAACAACTTGACCCCCTTAAGTTAATCAAGGGCCAGAACATCTGGCCTGCTACTTAAAGTTGCCCAGCCGGCAAGATTTTTTTTTGTAAATTTTTCTTGAAATTTCAAACGGCTTCGAAGTAACGCAACATTTTTGCAAATTTGCATACTCAATTTTTCAGCAAATTTTAAACTGTTTCAAAAAAATTAGACCCCAGCACCCAGTACACATGCGCAGTAGATTCTATAGCTCGACTTGACTACAAAAAGCTCGTAAGGAACAAAGTAACAATAGCTTCTAGGAAAACTCGAAGGAAATTATAAAAACGTTAATTAAGTAGTTTTTGAAAAGCGAAGCAGCAAACGCACCGCGGGTCAAGTTCGCGCAAAGCGCGTGGTTGTTTATAAGGATGGTTTTTTATTTTTATCCATTTTATCTATCTTTGAGTTTTGAGTATAGGACAAACGTAAGGCCTTTTAGAATCTCTAATGAGGCCCGTTCAATTGGTAAAGAGACTAATGTATTACCTAATGGGTTGCCAATGGCAATGGACGGACCTTGTTCGAGATTCTAAAAGACCTTGGGTCAAACGTTTATATTGACAACAAAAGTTAAGGAAAATTGTTTAAGCTAAGCTAAGCTCGTTGTTTCAATTTAAGTTCTGATATACTTAAAAGTACATTGATCTAAATGAGTAACGCTCAAACACATAGTGAACCAGAAACAATACTTACAATGGACACTCAAGGGGTGTCCGACGAGTTAAGAACCGAGGCGCAGGTCATTCGACGTAGTTTTTTACGCTAATTCCGAATAGGGGGTCGATTTCTTGAATAAGCCTGCTTAAAATTCGAAAAATTTGAAAAACGTGTTTTTCATTGTAAAATTGTGAAAAATGGTAAAACTTGGACGCCGTTTAAACTTTTAAAAAAGTTTTTCTGGTTTTTGAGTCTCGATTTTTCAACTTTTTCTTGATTTTGTGCAACAACAAACGCCCATTCAAGAACACGACCACCATATTCGGAATCAGCGTCAAAAACAACGTCGATTGACCTGGGTCTCGGTGCTTAACTCTTTGGACACCCCGTGAGTGTCCATTGTAAGTTCTACAGTTTTTCCTTCAAAGTATTTTATCTACACGCTGTTTTATGGGGGGATCTAACTCTCCGTGGCAACTTAGTCATTTTACACTAAATTTTTACATAATACACTAAAAAATCGTGTTTAGTGACACTGCAAGACTCCTATTTGCTGGAACCAAAAAACGTCAACGAAATATCAACCGTATTCTGCCCACAAAGTCATAACTAAACTATAAAAATTTTGTATTAACCGGAAGCCTGGTAAAACTCGTATATAAACCAATTGCTCTGAACAAAAGTTGGCAATGTTGACATTTTTCAAAATTTTTGAATTCATGTGGCAAAAGCCACTTCGAGACGTGTTTTGACTGATTTTCATTTAATTTGAACGAGAAATGTCCCTGCAGTGAATTTTGAAAGACATTTTCAACTTTGAATAGATTTGTGAATGTTGGGTTAGCAACGGCTTGTTATTTTGGCTGTATCTAAGCAACGGAGTGTCGTAGGGAAATGAGAGTGGGCGCAAAAGATTCGTCGTAGCCGAAATATACTGATTCGGTGTCAAAATCACTGATTTCGGACTCCAGTTGCCCAGGAAAACGCGGAGCGTATTTCAGGGATCTTGGTGAATGCAAACTATAGATATTTGTTTTGAATTTCAAAACTTTAAAGCATCTATAGAAAAGTACTTTTAAGCAAAAACCCGTAGAATGTAGAAAGCGAGACTGGGAAACCAAGAAACCCGAAAACAATGATAATTTTGGTGCAAAAAAGTTTGAATTGCATTAAAATCCGACTTAAAATGGATTAAATTGTACTTGGGTAAAATAGGAGATGTCAAAGTTGTTTTTTCCTGCGTTTGGTTCATAATGCTGATGTGAGAAACAATTTTGAAAGGCAAATTGACAAGAGTTTAAGTGGTTCAATGGACAAAAACTGGCCACGGTGAAAATGTGAAAAAATCACTCAATTTTACAAACAAACTTTTGAAATGTTCAAAAACATTGAATTTCTGAATATTTTACTCAATTCAGGACAGGAATTTTGGTAAATGCAAGTGTAGTCTAAAATGATCAAAATAACTAGAGTAAAACATACAGGATTCTACAGCTGCACTCAAAAGACATAAAATAAGCATCAAGATTTTAGAAAAACATCCCGTTTTCAAGTTGATGACTTTCGAATCAGATCAATTCAAATAGTTTCATTTATGAAACAAATTCAGTTACAATAACGTGAAAACGGGATGCTTTTCTAAAATGTTGATGCTTATTTGATGTCTTTTGAGTGCATCTGTAGAATCCTGTGTTTTTTACTCTAGTTCTAGTGTAGCGGTAAATATGAATTAATAAACAAGGTGACAAAGTGCTCAAGAGCCCTATCAATTAAATTTACAAGGATTTCTATGGCTTTGCAAGTGGCGCCGATGGACAAGAGAATTCCGCATAGCAGGAATGTGGCTTTTAGCAGGGAATCTGCCATCTTAATTTCCTCCGGCTCATCCAACCCGACAGAGCCATTCACATACTTGTACTCTGGTTCTACCCTAAGAACCGACATCTGTCCAAGCTCCACCCTATACTTTAAATTAAGATGAGCTTCCAATTCTCTCCAAATTCCGAAGATTCCTGAACTCATCAGCTGCTCAAAAGCCCGCCTCACTTCTCCTCCTTTTGCCAGGGTGGAGAGCCAAACTTCCGGCGCTGACCAAAGCGGCTTGTCCAAAGTGGAGAAAGAGCGGTGAAATACCTTTGGCCAAACCTGGAGTGCTCTGTCCCCGTTATTGTTTCAGAGTAGAGCACAAAATGCCGCCCGCTCATTCGAAGCTAACGCAAAAAGCTTTCTGGCGCTTCCATGATTTATCTCAAGCGAATTATTGACTAATCTTGTCGCAATTTGTAACTCGGAAGAGTTGATTCGCATGTAAAAATGTGAAATGCTGAAGAAATATTCTTTGTGGCCCTTGTCCAAGTGAAGGGTGTAGTCTTCAGCCTCAAGAGTTTGGAGGGATTTGGAACTGGATTGAACTTTTGGGACCACCCGGTAGCTTTGAATGACCGAAAGGTAAAAGTTGACCAGGAAAAAGAGGCAGACGATCCAGCCCGTGTAGATTTTAAGCGTTTTTTTTCCACTCCTCATTTTGAAACTGGGAATTTGGGAGAAAATGGGGGAAATGATTAACTCAACCAGAGACGGGAGGTCAAGGTGACTCTTGAGGATTTTGAGAAAAGTGCCACAGCTGAGGATAGAGATTGAGAGAAGGAGCCAAACCAACGGACCCAAGGGCTCTACAAGGTCAACAAGGCAAGAGCGTCCGTCCAACGCCTCGTTTCTGGTGAAAACCAAACTGATTGTTTCTTTACCAAAGAGGACGTGTGAGCCAAATCTGAAGTAGGGGCTGAGCTTGGAATTGGAGGGACTGACGACGTTGGAGCTGAAGCCAGAGGAACAATCATCCCTAAAGCCCTTGAGACCTTCATTCACGCTCGGGTACCTGGTAGTGAAATTGAACTTGTGAGCGAGAATTAGCTCCAACTGGATCACAGGTGAGAAGAGATCCTGGGGCTTGTGCACGTCTGCTACTCGGGTTGGTTTAACATTTTCTGGCAGAGGAATAAAAAATGCTATGCCCTGCAAAACAAAAATATGGTATGCAAGGAACAAAATGCACAATAAACAGTAGCGGTTTTGGGCGAGAGAAGGGGCATAAAATCCAACCAAGAGAGGATGCAAACTTTCTAACAAGCGCTCGTAAGAAAACAAATATTATGCTCGCGAGCATAATATTTGTTTTCTTGGGCACCCTTTTTCTGCATCAAACCTTCTTGTTCGGTGCTTGCCTTATGCCCCTTTACCCTTCACCCTGCGCTCCACTCAACTTACCGGTAAGTAAACAACAGACGACCCATGAACATCCCGGGCATCAGTTCCTTGAAAACCCGCCAAAATGTTTGAGTACGAGCTCCACTGCTGAGAAGCGGCGACGAAATAAACTTTATTCACCTCACCTTTTGATCCTTTCCCTGCTT
>JAQGBH010003363.1:0-20154 GCA_034698265.1 Sminthurinus aureus | reverse complement strand
TTTAAACTTGCACCGGAAATTATAAATCGGTTCAAAATTAACAACCTTGAACTGCTGTAGTTTGTCTATTTTTGAAAAATATGAATGTTTAGGTACTTTTTAAGAGAAGTTAAGCACCACAAATTACAGCATTTCAAGCTTGTTAATTTTGAACCGATTTATAATTTCCGGTGGAAGTTTAAAGAGGGTCAAATACCAAGATTTATGGGTAGAGTGTCCCATTTGAAGGCAGTGTGTTGTGCTGAGAGTCACTAATTTAATTAAGAGTTGTGGGTCAATTCATACGTTTTGGTGGTCACACATTTTAATTGTGACCAGAAAACTCTCAGGTGTTTTTGTGGTGGTTTGGGTCACTTTGTCGGGTTTTGTGAGTTGTTTGTTCTGTTTTGTGGGTTGAAAATATTAGAAGCAGAATGGACTTTGAGCCAAACAATATTTCATATGAGAGAGAAAAAGGCTGGTAATTTTTATGCTGCAGACCACAAAGTACATTTGTCATGTGCCAAATAGATTTTAAAGCAAATACTCAATGTACAAATCCCAAGATATTTTGTGAAACTCAGTAGACTCAAAATGTGATATTTTATGTAGTGATGAAAAGATGATTTAAGTATTAACTACAATGACTTTATAATATTATGGCAACTCAAAAGACTGAATTTTGAAACTCGTCATTTTTTACAAAAAGTACAAAATCCAATACAAATGAATAAAAACATGAACTTTAATATTTTTGAACTGAACTACTGTTATGAACTTGTAAATTAATTGGGATGGCATTTTACATTGAAATTAAATGTGAAAAATAAAAAGCGCATCACTCGTTTACACAAATGTTTTTGCTGCAAAGTTGTAGAAAATTTCCGCTTTTATTCACATGTTTTCTTTTGTTTTACATTTTGATAAAATGGAATCACCATTTGCATTTACAAGTGTGCCCAAGGAATCCACTGCATTCTCCACCACGCGGCTTTTTCCCGTTGATTTTCACCTCGTATTTGCAGTGGTAAGCACAGGAATTTCCCGGAACTGGGCAACCGAATCCCGCCTCTGCCTCCTCTACAAAATCCAAAGTCACAGTATTCACAATTTTGAAAGGGCCTGTAAAATGTAAAATAACTCGGTTCAATTTAAAATGATTACAAACCTATTTGAACTGCCAAAAGCACGAGCAGAGAGCAGAGAAATAGTCCAAAAATCACCTTCCTTTGGCTTTGATTTTCCATTGCTTCAAGTTATTTACACTTGGTGCTTTGAAGAGGCTGAAAATCTAGGACGAAAGTTGTAAATTCTTAATGCGATTTGTGAATGAAATGTGTTGGGATTTTATATACGGATTTTACACCGGTGCTCCGTGGTTTTGTAAACAAAGACATTACACTGAACGCGAGTTTTCTTTCATGTTGATACAAATTGCTACAAAATTGCACAGGACAACGAGAATGACTCAGACTCAAAAGACGTCAACAACAAAACTTGTCATTATCATAATTTCTTGTTAATTACTTTTCACGGGAACTCGAATTCAAAATCCAAAATCCAAATGAATGAGCCTCACAAACCGAAAATTCAACCATTTATGAAAATGAGATTCAAAATTCTCATAATTTATTCTGACTCATGCAAAAGCAGGAAAATAGTTCTCTGAATATTCATGACGTCCATAATTTGCATATGAATTTAAGCGACCATGACGTAAAACGTCAACTGTAAATTAACCAAGTGAATAAGAAATTAAAACTATTATTTATTCCTTGTAAAATGTACAAAGCAATTTGTTTATTTTCAAAAAATATAAAAGTAACAGATTCACAAATATTTATGAGAATCAACCCTCACATTAAACTTGATACATTGAATCAAAAAATTTTAAAGTTTGTCTTGATACATGTGATTTTGAGTTTCGAAACTTCCCGCACTTCCGCAAGACCTGTTTTCCTCAATGATTGTTTTCAAAACATTCACCTCCATATTAATTTTGTCCATCTCTGCTTTACTTAATTTTGGTTCTGCTTCTCCAGTTCGCTTGAGCTCAAGAATTGGAATGAGTTTAGATGCTGCGAGCCAGGCAACTTCTATCTTCCCGACAACAGATGCCGCCGTTGCCAAGGTCTGCAAAACAAGGGGATTTTCTTCATCACCCTTCCTAGTTTCCAGCCTTTTTAGCAGAATTTCCGAGATCTCCGTCAGTGTTGGCCTGAATAATTCCTCTGCTTCGTTTGGATGCTCCCCCTCAAATTTGTAGTAAAATAGAAAGACATTTCCCCAAGCGCGAAAAATCTCTTCATTGTTATTGTAATCGGAACTGCGGGGATTCGATTTTTTTTGGACCAGATTGAAAATCTCCAGGGAATTTTCCAGCGCCTTTTGGTAATGCCCAAGAGCATCGTGAGCCAACATGAGATAACTAACAACTTGTTCTGTTTTCGGATGATCACTTTCAATTATCGAGTAAAGTTGCTCTAGTTTTCCCACGACTTGTTCATAATTTTCCGCGGCCATGGCGACGCTCGCCAAATTGAGAACGGCGTTGATTTGATCCTCAACTTCCAGCGTAAATTTGCCATGTGCCTCGATTTTTGAAGCGTATTCCGGAATTTCCTCTCCTACTTTGCTTTTGGTTTGGCGGGCCTTTTTATAAACTTGGCGGGCTTCTTCCATTCGACCCAATTCTGTCAAGGCCAAACCCAATGAACTTTCAGCGATTTTAAACAAAGCTGACTGTGGATTTTGCTCTTTGGCCTTGAGAACTCTGCGAAAAATCAAAATGGCCTCGTCATGCCGCTTCAAGGTCATGAGACAATTTCCCAAATTAGTAAGGACGCCCAAAGTCTCCTCATTTTCTCCCCAAATTTTGCTGTAAACTCTGTACACTTGTTGGAAGTATTTGAGGACCTTCTCCTGCGTCGCTTGACTTTTATCTCCGGCATCCAGGAAAGTGCCCATTAGCAACAAAATGTCCACTGTGTCTAAATGTGCGGGACCCAGAAGGAGCTTTCGCTGGTTGTAGACCACCTTTAAGAAGCCGAGCCCCTTCTCGTACTTTCCTTTTAAGTAGTAGACGTGAGCGAGTTTTAGGAGGGTGCTGAGGGTATCGTCGTGGGTGGGCCCGCGGGTCCTCTCTTGAATTCTGTAAGCTTGCCAAAAGACGGAGAGACCTTGGTCATAATTCTTCAAAGCAACATTTAGACTCGCCAAAACTGCGAGGGTTTCTAAACTTTTTGTGTCGTCGGGGCCAAGCAATTTGGATTGAGATTTATAAAGGTGTTTCAAAATTTGAAGGGCTTCATCATTTTTTCCGTTTGCTATGCAATAATTAGTGAGGTCTTTGAGCATGGCGGGACCACCCGAGCTGAGTTTTGTTTGCACGCTCTCAAAATTTTGACAAATATCCACATCCGGGCGAAATTTGAGTTTGTGTATAAAATCTGTACAAACATTTTCAAATGAGAAAACAGTTGATACTAAAAATGAAGAGTTTTACAAATTAAATCAAAGCAAGTTTTCTCACCGAACCGTGAAACCATCAAGAGGAGAAGAAAACATCCCAGGGCAAGTAAAATAACCAAAGGTCGAAAAAACGAGCCGGTGGACCGCTGAGCCATTTTAAATAAATGTTGAAACAATTATTAGATTTTATTCCCAAATGTTCGAAAACTTTATTCTGGTTTTAGCTTAGAAAAAATTGTTTTACAACAACTAAATGGATTTCATGCTGAGTTTTGGAAAGGAAAAAACAGACAGAAAAACAGTGGCTCGCAATGCTTTGAAATTGAAGGCTCAAGGCTCAAATTGAATGGGAAAACATTGCTGAGGCTGCACTCAATCCCTTTTGCACTATTCTCCTTGTATGATGAACACGAGCTGGACGGGTGGGCTGGTGAGTGACGACTCGCAGTACTTGGTCTCAAGGTCTATTTTTTGTGTGTTATGTGCTGGATAACACACACGTACACATTCTATCTTTTCCTCTCCACTTTGCATCACAATGTTTCACTTCTCTCTTCCTTGTCTTGACACATTACACATATGCAACAGCATGCATTTACTGTGCATCCTGCATTGTTTATTTTATGCACATATCACGCCTTTAATTTATTATCACGCTTCACTTGTATCACATATTCCCTTTGTTTTATAATTCGCAAACTTCCAGAATATTCTTTCTGTATTATATTTCATGTTATTTTATCCGTGTATATACATAAGTATAGTAAGAATGAAAATATTAACTAAACGAGTGATTTCCAACTACTCGCAGAGTGTGTGCTCTGCTCTTGGCTCCTTGTCCGCCTTCATCCCATTTCATTTCAATCCACAATCCACCTCTCATTCCACATTTACACACAATTTTACATACCTGTGAAACTCTTTACTAAAATTTGTCGGATTTGAATCGACGTTCAATCTTGCTATTTTGAGATTACGGTGCTTTATTTTCAACGGAATGTGAACCTCAATGAACCAACCGCACAATCCCACAATTCAACCATTTTACAAAAATCAGTCGAAATGCTCATACTTTCACTCTGACTCATACAAAAACTGGAACACGTGTATAATTCTAGGAATGTGCATGTTACAGAATTAATTTGCCTTATGACATTAAAAATTGGAATTTAATCCACAACTTTGCGACTTTAAGGTACACCAAAAGTCAACTGTAAATTGCCAGATAGATGAATGAATCCAATTTATGCACGACAAAAACTATTTCCACTTGTTTATTTTCATCTCACAATAATTTATGACAATTTAGCTCAGAGTTTGAATTTTTTAGCTCCGGGGTTTTTGGTGTCCTGAGACGCAGAATGTGTGGATCAGTTGCAACCTAAGTTCTTTTTCGACTAATTTGAATGTGCTCTTTCGAATGGCATAGGTTTCATCAATATCTGAATTGTAATTTTTTTGGTCAAAACTGAGTGGTAAATTATATTAGTGGTTGGTGAAAAGATGAACATACCGGATTAGCGATTTGACTATTGACTATCGAAGTTGTGAGTAAAAAATACATAAATATTTGAATGAGTATTATTTAGATTAGAACATAGAGTCATGATGATTATAATGATGAATTATTTCTAACAATAAGAAACATGATAATTGCACACGTTGAAAAGTTATCTATATGTAAACTTTGCCGCGTTGCATTGGAAGCTGAAAATAGTTTTCAATGTGCAAGACAATAAGCAATTTGTTTATTTGTGTTAAAATACAGAGGTAAATAATTCAGATTTCAAAATGATCCATAATTCATTGCATACTCATGCAACTGAAACACGAATCAAACTTTTGTTCAACCTTTTTACATAACAATTGCAATAATATTTAGAAATTAATCACAGTGTCTGCAATTTCAGCTGTGTGTTTTACTTTTTTTCTACTGTAATTTTCCACATTGAATTTCTCTCATGTTCTGTCAAATTAAAATTTAAACGTAAACGAGTTGTAATAATTTGATTGATTTTTTTTCATCATCCGTATTCGTCACTGCATCATCCATATAAAAGCCATCGGATTGGATGTGAATTGGTCCAATGTTGAGGGAAAAGTTTTGAAAAATTGTTGAAGGTAGACTTAAGGAAATGAAATCTTATTGGTCTCACACTTTTTGTCTGGGTCACAAATGCAAGCGTAAATGTTGTTACAATCTGGCCTCTCTTCTGGACATGTAAATTCTTCTTCTTCAATCCCTATTAGTTTACACTGACTGTTTTGGACGCATCTGCTGTGCAACTCATGCTGAGTGTCAGGAAGGCAAAAAGATCCAGGTAAAATTCTGCATTCTCCGTCTTGGAATGTCCTATTTCGGCTTCCATCGTAGCCAGAACTGAGACAGTCACATATTTTGCGTTGATCATCACAAACTGTATACCCCTCACAAGTCCTTGACCCTACTGTGAAATTATTGGATAAGGTTAATCGTCCCGTTTTAGGAAGCAAAGCTGAGTTTTGAATCGCCCTGCCAGGCTGCGCGCACATTGAGTTAACAAGGTCATAACTTGTACGTATGCGTATGCCAGGGCCGTCGAATTCATAATTAGGCCGCGGCATAGGAATACATTACAAAGTGGGAGCTTGTATCGTAAGCACTTTGTATATTGAAGCTGGTGCAAAGTGAGATTTTTACATTCAGATTCGCTTCCGGGCCAAAAGCATTTATGGTCTCAAGGCCAAATAGACAAGTAATGTAACAAAAATCACAGATCCCTTTAGTTACGGTTTCAACTTTCAACCATTTCTCCCAACTTCACAGCAATTTGCATGTAACTTTGTCAGAAAATGTAGCTTGGTTTTTTGCTACGTTGCCATGCCAGACTAATTTCAGTTTTCTAAATTACAAACAAATGTTTTGAACATGTGCTAACAATTTTTACTGTGGGATCAAAATACTGAACATCATTTGTAAATTGAGACTCAGGACGTCGAGAGAATCCTTTGATTAGTAACATGACCACCACCAGAATTTAATCATTTAAATTGACATAAAAGTTCCGAGTTTTAATCAGGATATCCAAACTACAAAAGCGTCATTTTTGAGACCAAAAGAAGTTTGTTTGTCATGCAAAAAAGCACTTTTTAAAAAAAAACAAATAAAATCAATGAACAATGTTCAAAAAATTATTAAAGCCCAAGAAACAGTGTCCAACTCATTAAAATTGGACATTTTCAAATTCAGGTATTTCATGTGGCCGGGTATGGGTCAGAGTATTTTTGTGCCGAAAATCAAGTTTTTAAATTTTTTGGTTCACCCAGTGTCCCGGATTTTCGATTTTTTGGATTTTGTGAAGAACACCGAGTACTTTTTGATTTTGTGAGAAAAGTATCAATTTGATCGGGGTAATTTCAAGGAAAAAGTTCTTGGTAGTGGTCTGAAATTACTAATTTTAATACTAAACGTTTTTGAGAGTTCCAGCAAACACAGACATTATTTACTCAATAGAAAAATCTCTTACTATGGGATTTTGTAACTAAAGAAAAATAGAAAATCATCACGGATTGAGAATTTTTGAATTTATTGAAAAATCTGGGGATTGATAGTGTACAAATATTGTGATTTTTCTGTAGTACGTCTGTATTGAAAAGTCGGGTCACACGGTTGTCCTAGTGGTAGAAATATGTAGTTACACGCTCCAAATTTCATACAAATTACTACTAATGCTGCAATCGCTGTCGACACGTGCAAATTTGATGAAGCTCGATGGGCCATGTTTACCACAAGTATTGTTATTAAAGATCACAGAAAAAAACTAATCAGTTTGTCACTACTAAAGCCTTAAAGCGACATATGACTCAGCATCAAAATTTCAAAACAAATAGTCGTGCAGATGAAAGCCAAAACTAGTGAGTGAAAATGTGACTTTTTTCATGCACGAGTTCCTCCTTGCATTATTTGTAAACAATAGTATTTGTATTGGTAGTGAGTTTACACTATAAAACCATGACAATGGAGTGGCATTCCTGAGTTAACTATACTGACGAGCATGAAAAGGGCGGACATGACGATTCTGCTATTTAGCTTTGCTTCGTATAAAGTACATGGAGAAAAACTAAACATAAAAGTACGTGTCAAAGGGCTGAATGAAACAACGGACCTAGGACATTGGCTGTCCAAGCATTATAAATTCCGTTGACGTTAATTTTGCAGTGCTTGAAATTATTTACACTGGAAAGGAAAAATGAGGCGCTTTGCACAGGCTGAAAACTTGGGATGAAACTTCTGAATTTCGAATGCGATTTGTGAATGAAATGTGGTGGGATTTTATATACGGATTTTACACCGGTTTTGTACACAAAGACGTTATACTAAACGTGAGTTTTCTTTCATGTTGATACAAATCGCTACAAAGTTGCACAGGACAACGAGAATGACTCAGACTGAAAAGACTTCAACAACCAAACTCCTCATTATCATAAGTTCTTGTTAATTACTTTTCACGGGAACTCGAATTCAAAATGCAAAATCCAAATCAATGAGCCTCACACACCGAAAATTCAACCATTTATGAAATTGAGATTCAAAATTCTCATCATTTATTCTGACTCATAGAAAAACTTGGAAATAGTTTTCTGAATATTCATCAAGTCCATAATTTGCCGACTAATTTTAGCATTTCTAATTTTATCGACGACTGTTTAACTACGAAGTTGAAAGTCAATTGCAAATGAATTAAGTTAATAAGAAATGAAAACAAACGGAAAGGCAACTGTTTATTCAGTTTAGTTAAAACTTTGAATTTAATTCACGACTTTGCGTTACAATCGCACACCAAAAATCAACTGTAAATTGCCAGATTGATGAATAAATCTAATTTATGCAGGGTAAAAAGTACGTCCACTTGTTGATTTCTTACACAGGGCAATTAATTTATTTTCATTCCACAATAATTTATGACCATTCAGCCCAGAGTTCACTTCTCTCCTGCCCTTCTTTTTGTCCAGGATTTTGCCATTTTTTATTCACAAATATTTACAACTCATCGTGGTACAATTGATTTTGAGCTTGGACATTTTTCACACGTCCACAAGACTGATTTTGATCAATAAATTTTTGAAACACTTTGATGTCTCTATCCATTCTCTGGATCTCTTCTTCACTCCGTTTTGGATCCGCTTCTCGAGTTCTCTTGAGAACTCGAATGAGTTTAGATGCGGCGGGCAGGACAATTTCAAATTTATCGGTTAAAGATGCTGCCATCAAGAGAGGCTTTAAAATTCCACGAGTTTCGTCATCTCGTGTTCTCAATTTCAGTGCACTAACAAAAATTTCTGAAATTTCCTTCAGCTTTGGACCGAGAAATTCTTGTTCTTGGTGCGTTTGCTCTTCTTCCGATTTCTTATAAGCGCTAAAAACAGTTTCCCACGCTTCGGCGGTCATTTCATTGTGATTGTAATCCGAATTTTGCACTTTCAAATTGGACTGCCCATGTTTCAGAACCACGTGGAAATGTTGGACGGACGTGTCAAACGTGTTTTCTATTTATATGGATTGGCCCAAAGAACATGTAAAAAAATATAAGGGATTGACAATCAGGGCAAATTGGAAAACAAAATACATGACAAAATAGCTAAATTTACATCCAGGTAGAAAAACTGTAGCACATGCATAATTTTTGGAACATTTAACGAATTAATTTGCCTTATGACATCAAAAATTGGAATTTAATCCACGACTTTGGGATTTTAACGTGGATAAAAAATAAAAAGTGACCTGTAAATTGCTACATTGATAAATGAATGGGATTTACGCCCAACAAAATTCAATTGTTTATTTTTTACACAGGGAAATTTATTTATTTTCCAATGAATACAAAAGTAGCGGATGCACACATATTTTTGTGATTGACGATGCGTTAATTATTGATCATAATCCAGCTCAAAGTTTACTTCTGTCCAGTGCATCTTGTCCACCATCTTCGTCGTCAATTATGCATAATTTTTTAAAGTTCATGCTGGTACAATTGATTTTGACTTTCAAAGTTTCCCCCACCTCCACAAGACTGACTTTCATCAAGGATTGTTTTCAAGACTGTCATGTCTGTATCAATTTTCTCCATCTCTTCTTCACTCAGTTTTGACTCTGCTTCTGGAATGCTCTTGAGAATCCGAATGAGTTTGGAGGCGGCGGGCAGGGCAATTTCCAGATCACCTAAGAAGATTGCGGCAATCGCCAAAGACTTTAATACAACTGGATCCTTTTCCTCCTCTTTTCTGTTTTCTAGCGCACCAACAAAACTTTCTGCCATCTCCTTGAGTTTTGGACTGAGTGATTTCTCTGCTTCATCCGGACGTTCCTTTGTCATTTTCGTGTAAGACAGAAAGACGTTATCCCAAGCATCGCCCATTTTTTCATTTTGATTTTGTTCGGAAGTTTCTGCATTCGAATATTTCCGGACCACCTGGAAATGTTGGATAGAGAATTCAAATGCCTTTTTGAAATTTCCAAGAGCATCGTGAACTTTCATGAGACTCCGAAGAACTTGTTCTGTTTTCGGGTGATCGCTTTCAATGATTGAGTAAACTTCCTCTAGTTTTTGCAGGGCTTTTTCCCAATTTCCCTCTGCCATGGCAACCTTGACCAAATTGAGGACGGCGTTGATTTGATCCTCAATTTCCAGCGTAAATTTACCACCCGCACCAATTTTAGAGGTGTATTCCGGAATTTCCTTTCCTACTTTGCTTTTAGCTCGGCGGGACTTTTTATGAACTTGGCGGGCTTCTTCCGTTTGACCCAGTTCCGTCAGGGAAAAACTCAACAAGGTTTCAGAGTCTTCGTACAGCTTTGACTGCGGATCCTGCTCTTTGGCCTTCATAATTTTCTGGAGAATTGGAATGGCCTCTTCATACCGCTTGGAAGACACAAGGCATTTTGTCATTTCAGCGAGGACGACCAAAGTCTTATCGACTTGACCCCAAGTTCTGCTGTAAACTTTGTACACCTGTCCGTAGTATTTGAGGACCTTTTGGGTGGTCTCAGGACCTTTGTCTGCCACCCGAAGGGAAGACCCCAATAACAAAAGAATTTCTACGGTGTCCAAATGCTCCGGACCCAGAAGACGTTTTCTTTCCTTGTAGACAACTCTTAGAAATCCCAGGGCCTTCTCAAACTTTCCTTTCAAGTGGTAGACGTGAGCAAGATTTTGGAGGGTGTTGAGGGTATCGGGGTGGGTGGGCCCAAAAGTCCTCTCTTGAATTTTGTAAACTTGCCAATAAAGGGAGAGACCTTGGTCATATTTCTCCAAAATAACATGTTGGTGCGCCAAAATTCCAAGGGTTTCTACAGTTTCTGCATTTTCTGGGCCAAACTCCTCTGTTTGAATTTTGTGAGCTTGCGTCAAAATTTGAATGGCTTCCGCATTTTTCCCAATTTCGACACAGTATTCTGCAATATCTTTCAGGTTGTTTAGGTCAGCCGAGCTGAATTTTATTTCCATATTCACAAAACTTTGACACATGTCCACGTCCGAGTCAAATTTTGTTTTAGATGTGAAATCTGCAGAAAAATTTCAAATCAGAAAAAACAACTGGTTAAAAATAGATAATAAAAAAATGGGAAATGTGTCAACGTAATTAGAAGGAAATTTTCCTACCGAGGAGGGAAATTACAAAGGTGAGTAGAAAAAATCCCATGGCAAGTAAAATAACAAATGGCCGAAAACAAAAGGAACCCGTCGACTTCTGAGCCATTTTAGATGTGTCTTAAAAATTAAAAATTGATACAATTAAATTTTATTTATTTCCCAAATACTTGAAAACTTTGCTCTGGCTTTAGCTTCGGCACAAGTGTTTTGTATCAAGTGAATGGAATTTCTTTTATGCTCAGGTTTAGAAAGGGAAATAAAGATAGAAAAAGGCCCACGATACTTTGAAATTGAAGACTCAAGTTGAAAGCCTAAGATAAATCATTGCCTTGGGCTGTACTTAATCCCTTTTGCACCATTCTCTTTCTATTTATGTGCACTGAATTAATTAGAACGTTTTAACCCAAAGAACATGTAAAAAATGTACGAGGTCGACAAAAGGGGAAATTGGAAAACAAAGTGCATAACAAAATAGGGAAAAAATGCAGGTAGAAAAGGCTTCAGGCCACCGATTGAGACTTTGGACTTGAGACAAGAATGGACTCTAAAAGGAATCTTCTCTTTTTTTCTTTGGGTACTTTTGATCGGAAAATGAAAATTTTAAAAAGTAGATAAAGACTGAAGTTACCCTGAGGTCCAAATCAGTCTCTATTTTTTATTAAGACCCCATAATGCATTTTTCTGGGTCTATCAACGGAATCGGTCTTTTGTGGCCACTTTACGCTCCGATGATTTTTGTCAGCTCCAAAATCGCCCAAACAAAAAAGTTTTCTCAGAAGTAAAGATTTTTTGCCAAGTACGAGGATTAAATTTTTGCTCCATTTAAGATTTTTTCTGACCGACCTAGAATTTTCCGAAAATTCCAAAACTTTGCACAAAGCAAAAGCGTACACGAGAGCAGATAATGTTTATGTTTTGGTCTGCGAAAGTTTATTTTGCTTTTCTCTGGAGCAAGTTTTAGCAGAAAAAATACAAAACATGAAATTCAATTCAATTTTTGACAGCTTTCCGGCCATGTTTCAAAAATAAGGACTCGTTTGAAAATTGAAGGACACATCAAGGTATTTTTAACAAAAAACCAATTTCGGTAGAAATCAGGCTTTCGGCTACAATCACGTTTTGTGTTCCATGGCATAAATTTCATTTATTGAGTTAAATTGTTTTCCGTTGCTACGGTTTTTGTGTTTGTTTATTTTTACAAAGATTTCTCAAATAAGGTTTTGCTTTTGTACTCGAACTAAAAAGAGTCAAAGTTTAAAGTGTGGAACAAAGTCGTGAGAAAATTCCTGATTTTTTGCTTGCTTTGTGATTTCTAAAAAACAAACTGAGAATTCGAATGCGAGATGTGTATTAAATTAGTCAGTCCCAAAAATGATCAAAATTGCTGTAGAAACAGGCACGTAGCAGCCAGTATGTAAAATTGCTCATGCTCGTAGAGCAAAATGCTTGCGGCCATTAAATTCTCCAGGTCATTTTAGGGGGGGTTAATATGGAGCACTTTTCAAAATTTCCGTTTTTTTGTCGAAAAAACATGAAAAAACGAAAATTCTTAACTATTAGAGACATGGGAAGATTTTCAACTTCAAACACATTTTTTTACGGAAAAATTTTCGAGTTAAGACTCCAAACTTTCAGGATAGTCTTCCAGTGACCCAAGGTCAATTTGTGCAAGTTTTTAGACTTTTTCGTCGAGCCGTTAAAAAGTTGATTTTGGTCTATGCTAAAACCACATCACATTTAATTCACGCCGCCCCCTGTTTCCAAACACCCCAATGAAGAATTTTCGTCTATATGACGTCAGCCTGTCGTCAGAATTAGACGTCTAGACGTCACGAGACGTCTATATTTAACGTCATACAGACGACAAAATGTCCGCTTTGCCCACGTCACTGAGACGTCAGAAATAAACGTCACACAGACGTCATTTTAAACGTTGTACTGACCAAAAAATCAAGGGCTTCTGCGTTGTATTATATTTACTTTTATAATAATGCATAAAATAAAACCCAACAAACTGATGCCAATTAACTTATTTATGTTTTAATAATATAAACTTTATGTAAACTTTAGAATGTCTTTTACACAAAATACATTTGTTTATTCAATAAGGTGGAAGTGTGGAGATATACTTAATACAAAACTTACTACATAACCAATGAATCTCTTCTAAATTAATAGTAATAATTATTATTAATAATAATAATATTACTGTTGATACTAAATACCAGATTTTGTTAAAATTCATGCAAAAAGTGCATATTTAGTAGGAGGCTGTAATATAGACCTGAAAATTAATACAAATCCTTAATTTCAAAAATCAGATAAATGACATGTAAATGACTGAATTTCGGGTGATTATAAGAATGGTAATTAACAATTACTATTATTATCATTCATTTTTATCGAATTCCTCCAATTATTCGTACAGTAAAATTTTACATTTTAAACAGTTTTGCAATAAATATACTTATATATTATAACGTTGAATGCGTCTATTGAATAAGAATAAACAAGATATTATCCTTAGTAGTTAGTTAGTAGAAATAAAATGTGTAATATATATATTTATATTACATAAACAGTTTGGTTATTTTTTTTTTCACACAAAAAGAAATACGATAATTTGATCATGACGAGATGGTGAATCCTCAAGCGTTGTCACCGTATACATTTTCATCACTATAAGCAATGTATAAGAAGAAGTCATCTTCCAGATGATCCTAAAATAAAGACAGAAAGTAAGAACAACAGACAAACATAAATACATGAAAAAGTTAACAATTCGAGAAGTAAAGTAATTTATATACACAGGCAACAAATAAATATATTGTAATGAAAATTATCTTCCTTCTTCAATACTTTATATTTTATAGTACTGTTTTGTGGTAAGTTGGTAAGAAAATAATATATACTGACTTGGTAAAGAGATCCCATAGTGGCAGATGTCGGCGGAATGGCGTCGTTGACGAAGAAGAATAGGGCTTCTTCAGGTCTTAGATGTATACGTTTCCGAATAAGGAAGTAAAATTGTCCAACAGTCAAATCCGAGGGAACTAGATACTTTTTCTTGTCCAAATCACCAATATTAGCTTTTGGTGCTTTCTCCACTATCACCTATAATAATAATATTCAAACAAAAGAGATTCCTTTATTTATTTTCAACTCCACAAGTAGGTATAAGTACTTACATTAAGATATTCCTCATATAATATGCAACTGACATTTAAAAAAAGGTAAATAAATCCTGAATTTTAATACAATGCTAAAAGTACAACACACACGTACAACATTATTTTTATCTATGAAAAGTCACCACAGTTGACTACAGTCATCAGTGAAATACAACAGGCAACATAATATTGGTACAATATACTTTTAATACGTTTCCTTAAAAATGTGTTTACAAATAATACAAAATAATCATTTGTAGAAATCTAAAAACCCCACAACATAATAATATTATAGTAATGATGGTACTGAAATATTTCATTTAATACTTATAAATATTATATCTAAGTAAATGACCCTGAATTCAAAACGTGTGTATTTACACTATAATTTTTTGGAATGAATTTATGCCAGAAGTCTCTATAGTCTCTCTGGCCCATTTCCAAATGTAAATTTTTGTCAATACTATTAAAAGTTTAAGAAAACAGCTGACTTTTTATTTTGAATACTAGAAAAACTGACAGTATATAGCAACAGGATTTTGCTGTCACAAAACACAGAAGCACTGTACATAAAATCTAATTATAAACTGTACAATACATTGTAGACTACATTGTTTATATATTGTTATTTATCTTTTGACTTTTGACTATATACTATATGACAAGAGGAAAAGTCAAAAAATCATGTGTAAAAATGTACACAATTTTGCATGTCATAAGAGGTCATAGTACATAAATATAATAAAAATATACAAATGAGAAATGCATTGTTTTTGGATAATATCATATATTAATCATTTAGGGAAATGATTAAAAAACTAAAATAGTGATTCATTGTAAACAGATTAAATTTAAAGCGTTTAGATTATGCTTAACTACTTACACATAAGAATTTTATTATAGATTCATTAAAATTAAATTGACTCTATATTTTATACGTAGAGTTCAAAGCTACTGAAAAAGTGTGTCTCTGACGTATTAAGTATTAAGAGTAATCAACATAATTAATTATCTATACATGTATATATGCAAATATACCAGGAGTAATTTTTATAGATACCTACTTATATTACGCATACCACATAATATTTTGGTTGTTAATAAACTTATACTATCATCAAAACTCAAAACAAGGAAATGCTCATATGAAATTAATTCTATCATTCTAATTAATACAACTATTTAACAAACGATGTATTATGTAGTTTCAAATATCCAATATCCAGGAATTCAACGCCCTAAAAATTACATCAACTGTAAAGAATAAAGAAATAAACTATCGTCACGTATCAATCGTGTATAACGTATAACATGTACAATAGTCAAAAATAATAGTGGATTATTTTTTTACACACATGAAAACTTCTAATGACGAATCGTCATCATCAAATACAAAAAACGTATTTGTAACGACTAACTAAATACGTACATTGTAAATATTATGTATCATGTCTACTGTATACACATAAATACACACAGAATACATACAGTTAATATATTATTATGTATAAGGGAATAAGGGAATATATTTAGAACGTAGTTTGAAGAAAAGAAAAAATTGTAAACAAAGAAAATGATGTAAATAAAATAGTAGATATTTAAATAATGATGAATATCAATTACCTATCTACGTTGTACATCAATCATACATCATTTTTACAAGCAATTAAAAACATGATCAATTTTATAAAATGAAGAATTTTTATAAACAAAATTTTCTGACTTACAGGGACTCTATCTGGATATTTTCTTCGAATTTTTTCTCCTTCAGCCTTCCTTTTCTCAAATGGATAATCTTCCTTGTATTGAAATTTCATTTTGGAGTGTATATGTCTCTATTAGAGAAACTGAATTACAATTAATTAATTAGCTGGTGTGCAACTGAAAATTTATTCACTCACTTTGCTGATGAAATATATATGAAATCCACTAGAAATTTTGACGATGATATTGAGAGAATAAAACTTTTTCCTGCTAGTTCTTGGTGTGCTGTGTGTGTATCTGTGTATTTTTTTTTCTATTACGACTTGCGCGTGATTCATCATGCCCGTGCAAGCGTTTAAATAAAAGATTTAATTTTAACAGTTTTAGTAAGGCTGGGCATTGTCTTTTAAATATTTTAAAAATAAAATAAAATAAGGTAATTAGTTAAAGATTAAGGAACATTTTCATTAATCTCTCTCTTATTATCTTTGATTATGTTACAATGTAATCAGTAATCATATAAATACACATATGGACATATATCCAGGCAGTAATTTTTATATAGTATGATATAGTGTTTATGATCAAAACAACGAATGCTAAAGCATTATACGACTGTATCCAAGTCCAAAACCCAAGTACGCACGTATGTGTAGTCTATCTGATATATAGCAATAGGCATGCTACAGCGTAAATGTTTATAGGCATAAAACATAAAACACACGAAGGTTATACCTTTCACCTGAATACTATTTAAATGAAAATGGATAAAATATAAATACAATGAATGAAGCTGCATCCCTGTACTTATTTATGACCAATGTTGAACCATGATAATATTTAAATTAAAATATTTAACAATAAGTATTATACAAAACTTTTGTGTCTAAAAAGCTTCCTCGTATGTATACCGATGGAAACATTTCTGGAAATGTTTCTTCTTTTTTATTATTTGAGTTCTAAGTACTTGAAAGCAAATCAAAAACATCATCCATCGTCACATATGATGATGTGACCTTTAAAATGTTGGTTTGTTTGCAATTTTTTCAATGCGCAATTATAAATACATAATACTTACAGTAAAAATGTCTTTGACATCAATGACAACTTAAAATATTGTGCACACCATCCTCGGAAGGTAGATAAATATTGATGAAAAGAGTCCCTTTTAACTCTACTATCTACTATATGTTATAATCAATAATATACATGCAAGTATTATCAATTTACGCTTCGAATGACAGTTTAAACAGCCAAACATAACATGTGCTTTTCCATTTTAAAAAGTGAGTCTGTTGGATTGAAAGTTGGAAGTATCTAAAAAAGTAATAATTCTTATTCAGTATACATTATACATGTCTTTGTACAAGTACATTTTTATGGTAGCCCAGTGTCTTATGTTACAATATTTTACCCTGCACCCTGTTATCATTATTCATTTTTATACAGTTGTATAACATGTATAATATGTGTGTATTTATGTATTATGTATTTGGGAAAAAACAACATGTACTTCTTCATCCTTTGTTGAAACTGAATCAAAAGATTGTTATATAATGACCATGTGAGCTAGAAAATTATGCATAGTAAATAGATATCTAGCTAGTGAAGCATATTATAGCATTGTACGCAGTATTAAGCAGTATTAGAAGAAATATATAATAACCGCACAAAACTTTAATCTATACATATGGATGTAAAACGTACATCTATGTATAAAGAGCACTGTAGACTGTAGGGTCTGTTCAAGCGTTGTCCAACAATCACTTCTTACACTAGAATTTCTGTATTGAAACATTCATGTGTTATACATATAATATGTAAAGTAATATGATTCTTCCTCTTGCTTGTACTCGAAAATATTTTACAACACAGAGATATATGTGTACACAGAGAAACCTGCTCCACGATCAGAGTATTCTGAATTCTAATCTGATGATATTACATATTTTACCTGAAGAAAAAGTCAGGTATACACACAGCACTTGTATTATATATATATATGAAACATATCAACATGTAAAACTCAATAAAAAAGACATGTGTGTGTACTGGGTATTGTATGTTGGATGTATCATATTACCATGCTATACACACGCGATTGTCCAGCCATTGCCACTTATTATGTAATACCTTTTAGTTTTCAGTCTTTCTTATGGCTAGATTTTACTTCCATTTTCTATTATCTATTACTACACCGCAAACCTTATTCATCATAATCAAAAATCTTATCCTTCCAGTTTTACCTTGAGTGCAGACTCATCAAAATACACCTTTATAGTCTAAATAGATAGATTTAAAACAAATAGTATGTAACACCAGCATTAGTTTATACAAATAATTGACAAATATTCAGTGTAAATTTTGAGATACTTACATATACATTAACCGTTCAAATCTTACGCTTAAAAGACAAACTGAGCAACGGAGCCGGTGAGTAGTTATAATACTGAAACAATTTTCTGGAAAACTTTCGTCTTGCAAAGGTAACAGTTGTTTTTCCCCCGTGAAAAGTGCTCATATGAATTTTGTGGGTCCATAAATATTAAATATATGAATATTTTACATTGGGAGCCTTGTTAGCTAATTTATGGTTTATGTAATACATTTTGACTGTTTTTTTAGCAATACTTACTTGTTACTTGAACGTGTAGGTTTTAGGTTTTAGGTGATATGATAAATCTACATATTTATTGTACGTGTGTATGAGTATAATAATATATTTATTGTAAATGGACGAGAATAGAAATTATTTATGTAAGAACTTCGAGACGCATTCATGTTCGTGTACAACACACAGTGAACTTCGAGACGCATTCATGTTCGTGTACAACACACAGTGAACAGTGTACAAGACTTTCGTGCTTTTCAGTCAAAATTTGATCCAATTATATATTCTGTCAAGAGACATTGTTTTACATGTACTTACTTACATGGAAGAAAAATTCTGCCGTGTTTTATGAATACGTGTACTTTTATATTTTTACAACGTAATAAATAAAACGGATATATATGCCTATAGTGCTCTTTAAATATGTAAACTCTCTAGAAAATAAACGCAAAAGAATGACAGAAAATAGTACAACGTATTATTAATATGTAAGAAAATATCTCGAATAATCCGTTTTGTCTTTTGCTTCTACCTACAACATCCGAATTGCGTTTTGCCATCAGTCATCAATATATATATATATATATATAATATATATTGAAAAAATCAAAATCCGTAGCTTTACATATATGTTAAGCTACGGATTTTGATTTTTTCAAAATATTATCAGGTCCACTCACCTGAGTTCTCCCTCACAATATGTGTAGACAAAGACGTAAAAACCAAAAAAAAAAAGATAAATCGATGTAAACATATCATTCTACTCTTGTCGTTAAAGGTTCAAAGATTCACTAATATTTAATGTTTTCTTCTATTCTTAGATTTTCGAATTCAAAGTTAACGGAGATAATTTCGATCACATATTTATAATTTTAAAGCATCAGGATGTCTGGTCAACAGGGTTCACGTGCTCTCGGAGCTCTCAAGGTAAAAGATAAAAGATGTAGAATAGAGGAATTGTTGATAACATTTTGAAAAATGTTGGCTACAAAAGCAAATTAAATTATAGCTTTTGAATGATTTTGAATTTCTGTTGGGTCTTAGAGAGTGCTTACACAAAATTAACACAAAATAACCTTTTATTAATAATTGACTTTTTGTACAAAGGTTCTCTTTCTTCTCCATTTGATTCTGTCAGCATGGGGAATGCAGAGTGCGTCACCATTCACAGCACCGGTAACAACCATTTTTTAGTAGACAATATATTGACCATTGACCCGATGTCAAACTACATAATACATAATATATTTTCTTTTACTGATTACAATTTGGATTCCTGACTATTCCTATTTTAATCTTCTAATTTCAGAACAGTTACATTTACTATAACATCATTTACATGGCAGCACTTATGTGGGCAATTGCTAGTAAAACTGGTCTTGAATCCGTCACATTGGTAAGAAAAATATGGCACTATATCATTCAAAATTCAAATTGCGTTTAGTGATACACATACATATATACACCAGTACAGGCTCACAATCTTTCCATTATGGAAAGAATACGTGAAGTCTCACAATGAGCGGATTTTGAGCATTGGATGGAAATGATGGAAAAATTCTCAATCATTTGGCTCAGACCGGCAATG
>JAQGBH010003362.1:0-20156 GCA_034698265.1 Sminthurinus aureus | reverse complement strand
TTAGTAGGCGTTGTTCTTGGGCATGTTTCTGAATTTTTAAAACAAATTTGGTAAAGATCCGCTGAGTATTTAAAAAGCTATAGATTTTAATAATAATTAAGTGGATTTCGGGAGCTACGAATGTACATGATGAACATTCAAATGGAGCGCGACAACTGAGACATCTCGTGTCAGAGAATCACAATAGCGCCCATTTGATCCGTCTTTAACACCACCTTTGCTTTTTGACCTGAATGGGCAGTTCAACTCGGGGCATTTGAAGGGCTTCTCATTCAAGTGGATCGTCATATGACGCTTGTAGTGTCCAACTTTGTTTGTTGAATATCGACAGAGGGCGCACTGGTACTGGTATTTGTACACCTTTGCATTTGAACTCTCGTCACTATTTCTACGCATTTTCCTCAAATTCATCTTTATCCTCAAGGAGATGAAACAAAATTTTCAACGGAAGGGGATTTTGAAACAAAAGAAAACTACAAATATTTTTCAAGATTTTAACAACTTGGACTCGTTTCTGAATTCTGGGTTATGGTTGGAAAACGAACAATGGAAAATGGATGAAATTTCCCCAAATAATTTCACTGTTTGAAATTGTCAAACATGCCTGAATTCCCTTACATTTCCAAACAGCTTCTCGTTTTGGGTACAAAAATATGTTTATTTCTTGTAGTTAAAATGTCTTGCAGCAGTAGAGACTCCAAATTTCATACTATATTGAAACCAACACAATTCGTCCAACTTAAAAACCCTTTATCTTTGGTTGTCTTAAAAAAGGGATAGAATTAAACAATGGTAGAGTTAGAACAGAAAAAGGGTGAAAAAAAGGTCGCGACAAAATTCCTGGTACTGGAACTGAAATTGGAAAGTGTGGATTAACAAACTCCTCGGCAAGCCAAAGGACGGAAATACCAGTAAGAATGTCAATTAATTCAAACCAAACCAAACAAAACAAAAATGGGAATTTTAGTTCCCACTGAATTCACATTACACAAAGGTAATTTCCTCAGAACACGAAAAGTACGGTAAATTGTTTGGAGTTCTTCTCAAACTAATGAAACTTGTTTTACAAATTCAGGTAAAAGGTAGAAACGTAGGAGTAGGAACAGAAGCATTTGTACTAGGTTATTTCCTTCCTGTTGAAATTTCTAAGTGTCTAAACTCTAGACTCTAGAGTCTAGAGTTTAATGTCTAGCTTAGACATTTGAAATTGTTCCGGAGTCCGGACGAAAATAAAATGCGGGAATGCAAATCCATTCAACATAGGTACAAAATACAAAGCAAAGCAAACATCCTTACAATAGTTTGTTTTTCAGGTTGACAAAAGATGAAATGTTTAATAAGTTTGGCCCGTCTGGATTTTTGATGGGAATCTCAGATCTCAAATTTCATGTGCAGTTGAAATTTTCGTCGCATATATTCAATACTCAACTATGCTCAATGCTCGACTTTTCTATGTGAAGTTGGCTGACTGACCGTTACAGTTTGGTTGCATAAAATTGCTGTAATAAATTCAAGTCGACATTTTTGGATGATTTATGGATTCCAACGCCGCTCAGTTTTTTTTGGCGAAGACAACCGGGCTTGAATTGCAAGTTGAAAGCTATGTCTTCAGTTGCGCATGTTTTTGTAATAATGATGTTTGAGATGGGTATGGAATAATACAATCAACAAATACACTTCGTGCAAAATTCACAAACCACAAGCATCACCATCACCATTCATCGTTCATCATTCATCATGTTCTGCCACTGTAAACAAAATCAGAAGATTCAGACAAAAAACGCGGACTTGAGGTAACTCGAGACTCGAGACTCGAGAGGTGCGAGTACGAATGAAAATTAGGAAACACAATTAAAATTATAATAGTTTAACGCCACTTGGAATTTCCCAGTGTAAAAAATCCACTACATCAGTAAAGTTGGTCTGCTTGCCTAGCATGGTGCAACTGTTAAATTTCATCCGAAATTTAAAAGTTTATTTACCTCAAATATCTAATCAATCTTCACACTGAAGATGAGACTGGAGATTCGACTGCCGTCTATTTCTCTGGAAAATACTTGCAGCGCCCTGAAAGCCGTTCTAAGCCAATTTGGCTTAGCCAAAGCTGAAAAAACAACAAATTGTTTTAAATAATTTTATTCAAATTAATTTATTAATTAAAAAGTCCCAACACAAATTTCAAACTTTATGTTTGTGACTTGTACAGTTTTTTACCAAGGACATTGAGAGAATTTGAAGGCTGAGCCATTTCAGAACCAGTGATGCTAAACGAGACTGAGGAAACGAAATAAATAAAATAGCGGCTTTGGTTTTAATGTAGTTTTTCACTAACTTTGACATTTGACATGCTACAAGTTTCATACTGTTTGGTGAATTGGATTTAACCAAATTGATTTTGAATTAACTTGGAATTTTATGAGCGATCGGTTTTGCCTCGGTTTTGTACCAAAAATGTGTAATGTTGCAACTTTGCACAGGCAAACGAAAAATAATACGTCAGCTCAGTCATTGACGAGAACTGACGAATTTATATGCTAAGGTCAAATGCAGTTGAAGGAACCTTAGCTTGAACGCAGATAGAAAATCATCAGCACATTTGAGAGATGCAGTTAACCAGAAAACAGAAACAGATTATTGGAAATTAGAAACTATCGTAGAAAAATGAGTTTGAAATTTACAATACTACCACGAAGGCTTTCGAACAGCTGCGTGAATTTGAATTGTAATCCAATTCATACATTGAAGAACGATTTGGGGTAACAGCGGCCACAAAATACAGATAAAATGTGCTCTCAAACAAATTCAAATCATGGTCAGTGTTCAATATTCAGCGGTATAATTAAACTAAAAAGTGGAGCTTCCAAAGCGGAAAAAAGTATTGTAGAATTCGGACGCCGTTTGTCATTTTTATCTGCATTTTTGGTACTCTACTGTTCCAGATGAATGTGAGAGCATTTAACGCCAGGCAATTTCTAATTTGTAACACGCGAACTTATTTAAAAGTTCATGAATGATAAAACACTCCTTTTACGTTCTCTACGCAACTGACTACGGCAAACTCAAAGATGGCTGACTGACCATTACAGTTTGATTGCATAAAAATTGCTGTAACAAATTCAAGTCAACATTTTGTTTATACATTATGTTTTATGAATTCCAATGCCGTTCAGTTTTTTTGGCTGACAAAAACCGGCTGTAATATGAAGTTGAAGAAAATTGAGTTTGTTTGTTTGTTTGTTTGTTTGACTTTATTAAAGTGCTAAATCATTCAGTACACAATGTATTGGTTTTCAAAGATGAGCACATAAGTAAATTAGATAATTAACAATAATAAATAAGTTAAATGCATAAATCAGAGTTTTGAATGAGATCGTAACAGAAGTTCTTTGTGGGGAAGTCAAATGTCGTCATGGATTTTTGAAAATATTGGAAATTTTATCATCACAATGGCAATAAAACGCCCTCTGTCAATTGTCAATTGTCAATGTGATGAAAGGATTGGGACATTTAGGTTCGAAATTCTGCGGCATTTGGTATTTGGAATTGGCGCTTTGACTCTGAATTAATGTTGAAATTCTTCTTAAAATTTGTTGCATCGTTACACATAATATTAGCGACAGCAAACGACCTTAAAATTAAAGTGGCACGTTTCAAAAAAATAACGACCACAACAAGGACAATGCCAATGGTAGTCGGTTTATGCGTAATTTTCCCTTGCATTCCTCACAAAAAATTAAATTTTGTTTCTGCATAACCAAATTGAAAAAAAATTATTCGAAATATATAACGGCATTTGAAAAAATTAGAAAAAATTTAAAAAAAAAGGTCGAAGCACAAGAACTGAATATTATCCACTTTGAACATTCCAGTGAAAACTAGGATATTTACAGTAATTTTCTTGAGTCTTGAGTAAATTGTAATTCAATTTGTGAAAATCATGAGTGGGAAATAAATTGGAAATTTGCATATGATGAATTTGTCCTTTTTGTCAACGTTTTGGCTTAAAATTGAAACAAAAGGAAAAAGCACACTCAATACTCAATGCTCAATTTACCGAGTGAAATAAAATACACAAAACATTGGCTGAGAATTTTGGGATCAATTTTACTTCAAATTTGAATAATAAGACTTGCAGAAATAATTTAAAGTAAGTGCTGACAATGATGAACAATGAACCCAGCACTGGGCAATTTTGAAAATAAAGGACAAAAGATAAAAATAAAATATTATGTGAGAGTTTTAAATGGGTTTCCATGACAACGGGAGACATAGCAAATTCCCTCGCCAAGTATTTGTCGTCAAGCATCATAGTTAAAATTTTCTCAGTCTTCATTTGGCCATTCTGACAAACTCTTCTGTTTTTGTTGTGTCCTTTTGCAAAGGAAATCTTCGCTTTTCTGCTCCTTTCTCACACAAAGCACAACGCAAGACAAATAAGGAAAATATCCTCAATCTTTAGCCAAAATGCTGACGAGACAGGAAAACTGGTGGAATTTCACCTTTTTGAAATTTCTCTCCAACTGGAATTTTCTTCCAATTTCCGTGGACTCAAAATCAGGGAGGATTTTCAGACAAGAACAAGTTCACAAATTGTACATTTGGTATTTTCTCTATGGACTTGATCTGCTGCACTGGGCTTATGGAATAATCCGATTTATTCAGCTTCTGTTTTCTCCAAACCTCAATGAAAAAATGGGTCACGTTCTGGTTCACTCGGTAGTTTTAGGATATTTGACGGCCATTTTCTGGAGTCATCAGCTTTTCATCAAACGACCCAGCGAAACTGTCATGCTCTTCAATCAACTCTTCACCATTAGTCGTCAAAAAAATAACAAAAATGGTACGTTGTTTTGGGAAAGAGTGTTTTAAATTCATCCCAACATTTTAAATTTATTATATTTTCCGCCTTCCTCTTTTAACTTACAATTAGACCACCCACGAAAACTATGGACATGGGGTTTGAAGTACAATCGACATGAACTCATCACTTTGACCATTCCGTTTGTCGTGACTGGTGCTGGATTTTTGTTCATACCAATTTTGCTGATTGACCCGGATCGAATGTGGATTTTGTACAGTTCAATTCCCGCCCAATCAAAATTTCGACACTGGTCAATTTTCCTCCTTTTGACCGCTCTGGATGCATTTTTCTTTTTTCGCAAAACAACTGTCGGCACTTTCTGTTTTCTGAATCAGCTGCTCTTTTTTCAAAAATGTGACGTCACATTTGATTCAATCCAACAAAATCGGATCTTCAGGTTACCATGACAACACAATCAAAACTTTTCCAAAGTAACTTTTCTTTAGTTTAGGAAGTTTTAATCATTTTTTCACTTTTTTTATTTCACTAGGAATTCAATTGAAATGCCACGAGCTCGTTGTATGAAAAGGCTATTAAAAGAAATTCGGAGCCATTTTCTCTACATTCATCTCTTCAACCGCGTTTACGCCTCCATTATTTTCACATGGAAACAAACTGCACTCACCTTTACCATTGTCGGTGCTTTTTTCGCCATCCACTTCAGCTTTGAATATCCACTAACCGCCCTTTATGCCGCTTATGTACATGTCGCCCTCATGTTTATCTACTCTCTTATGTACGAGCGAGCATTCACAATCCCTGAAAATTGGAGAAAGGTCAAAAGTCAATTGAGGGTCAGCGCCATGTTGTCCACCATCAAAAAATATCCGTATTCTGATGCCGGGAAAGCGGGATTGTTTCAGAAGGAGGTACAGCGAATTCCAGAGGTTGGAGTGAAAGTTGGTGATTTTCACGTGCTGGAGAGAGCAAGCACGCCAAATTTCATTGGCTTTGTCATTTCATGTGTAGGCAGCCTACTAATCACTTTTCGCTAGATGGCACACGAGACAGAATATGTATAATATGGTTTTGGTGAGTCCGGTTCAAACAACTGGAGAAAATTAAACAAATCACAAAAGAATCTTTTACAGTCAAAGTTGGACGCCGCTTTTCATTTTGGATGCAGTTAATGCAGTGTGATCGTAGTAGATATAAATCACCACAACCAAAAAAATACATACAAGTCAAAAATATCACGATTTCTCGGATCGTTTTAGCTTTAGAAACTAAATGAAGAAAGGAAAATGTTTGAAAATTACAAATGCAGTCGACTTTTACATTTACATAAAAAATTTACATTTTATTTATTCACTCATTTTGTATTGGGGTTTTGTCATTCCTAATAATACTTTTTACAGTTTCAAAATACAAACGAAAAAAATCCAGACAAACGAATCGAATGATGGATAAACGAAATTCAATGGTATTGGGTTCGTCTTCTGTTGCTGTCTGCTTTGAGACTGCACCCAACTTTTCGCCTGCTTCTCGCAGCTATGTTCTTTACAACGGCTAATCATCCGTTTGTCCAACATCCACGTTCTCATAGTTTCAATCAGATTTTCTGTTGCAAATCTTTATCATTTGAATTTGAGTGTTTTCTTTGTCACACCAAAGCCAACTTGTTGGTTGGTGGTTGACCTTTGACCTCGTGAGCTTCAATACGTAGAAGGTCACAAGTTCAAAGTCTGATCTCGAATTCAACGAGACTACTTATTTTCCCCCTCGTGTGTGAGTCAAAAGATGGGTTTTTAAACTAATGCTCCTCTTGGCTGCGTAATCGCACTCACTCTCTGTGCATCTAAAAGGTCGAAAGTTTGGGTCAGCGTGGACATGTTTCAAATGACTTGCGACAACGCCTTTTGTTTTCCCTCGGAATGGACAAAGTCCACATTTGTATTGACGTTGGTCACTGTGCGTCTTCAAATGGTTGGAAAGGTTTGGTTTGACTTTGCAACGAAATTCACATGATTCAACTGAACAAGCAAACGGTTTTTCATCAGAATGTTTTGAAAGTTTGTGCTTTTTAACAGCTCCTTTGCTCTTGGCCTCAAAATTGCAGTTGGAATTGGGCTCATCACACTTGAACAACTTTTCATGTGTGTGACTTTTGATGTGCTGTGAAAGACAGTCCTTACTTTTCCCTGTGTATTCACAAATTGGGCATGAAAATGAAGGGCGTTCTTCGCCCTCTTTCGGCGAGTGAGTCAGTTGATGTCGTTTGATTTTGGACATTTGAGTGGCTGAATATTCACAATTTTCCTCAGGGCATTTGTACGGCCGTTCTTTTGTGTGAGTCCTTGAGTGAACTACAAGTTGATTTTGAGTTACCGTGGCAAAAGAACAGGATTCAAATTGGCACTTGTACGGTTTTTCTCCCGTGTGACGTCGCATGTGAAGGACGAGATCTTCTTTCTCATTTGTGGAGAAATTGCAGCGGGGAAGAGGACAAACCAATTTGGTAGTTTCATCAGAGTGGAGTTTTGAGTGGCGTTTGAGTTTTGACCTTTGCTTTGCAGCGTAGGAGCATCCGGGATGAGGACATGGGAAAGGGCGAGAACATCCAGATTCTGAGCGAAGGAGATGGACATTTTTAAAATGTGTCTTAATGCAACTCTTCTGTTTTGCTCTGTGGGGCACTCGGGGTTTCATTTGAAGGGTTTCTCACCTGAATGGATCTTTAGATGACGATTGTACATTGAAAGAGTTTTCGCTAAATAAGGACAGAGGGCGCACTGGTACATTTTCTTCCGATTATAATCAACTTTCAAGTTCAGTTTTTCCAGCATTCATTTCCAACTTTCTACACAAGATGACGAGTGACGAGTCAAACGTCAAGCGTAAGACCACAGTTTTAAATAAAATGGAATCCTGCAAAGAATGAAGATTTTTTAAAGTTTCTACGACATTTACCTCTAAATTAGTCAAAACAATAGAGACCAAAATTCATATGGATTTCTCAACTCGTTTAGTTTTTCATTCACAGTAAATTCACTTTTCAAAATGCTTCAATTATCACTATTTTTGGAGTTTACAAAACTAACAGCTGTCGCCCTGTGCCTAAAGTCTTGATTCTTGGCTCCTTGTTCAAATCAAAATTTGACATGTTTTACAGAGCTGAAAATATAAAACAGAAAATTCAGGGTTGACAACTTATTGTCAAGGTGTGTAGTGTGTAACTGTTCAGGAAATAAGAAAAAGTAACGAATGTTTTCACTCAGTATTCAAAGAATGTCTTTGACACTTTTTTGCTTCCAAAAACGCTCTTGCTGGTTTCTTGTTTCAAAAAATGGGTACGAGTTGCCTAAAATGGTCAAATGGTAAAGGCTCCAAAATCTAAACTTAAAAGCGAGTAAAACTTTCAGCTCGTTGTGGTATTGATTGTGAGTTTGTGAATAAGCTGAAAGAATGAACGTCACGCATGTTAGAAAAGAGAAAGGACACAAAACAAAGGAGAGAAGGGAAATTCTCAGAATTGGAATTGAAACGTGGATTAATAAATTTCTTGGAAACCAGAGGATGAAAATAAAATAATGGAATACAAATCCATAAAAAATACAAATCGAGCCAAACACATAATACCAATAGTTTGTTTTTGAAAAAAGAAAAGGACGTCACTTTTAATAAGTTTGGCCTGTATTGATGGTTGATGGTTGATGGTATTTGGAAATCTCAAGTCTCAAGTGTAATGTACAAGTGAAAATTCATCAGGCCTGTTTAATGCGTTGGCAAATGCTTAACTATTTTAAGTTGACTGACTGACAGTTCGATTGTTACAGTTTGGTTGCATAAAAATTGCCATCATAATTTCAAGTCAACATTGTTGTATTTTTTACGGATTTCAACGCCGTTCAGTTTTTTTGGTGGACATAAACCGGCTCTAAAGAGCAGTTTCAAATGCAATCAGCTCTAAATAGCAGTTTCAAATGCAATCAGCTCATTTGCAACACTGATTTTCGAAATCGATACGGAATATGAACAAGTATTGGGAAAAATCAAAATACCTTTACAATTAGTTAGGATTTCAACCCTATTTTCGCTCCTCCAATTTATGACTATATAATGAGCTGTGCAAAATGTATACATGGAACATGAAATACTTAAAGTAACTTTTATGAACTTCTGTCATGGCTTCTCTATTTTAATCAAAGTATAATATTAAATATACAGGAAAGGTTGAAAATATCAGCTGGATTTTTTATTGTTTATTGATTGAACGGTCGTGGTTGTTGGTTGTTCTGTTGTGATGTCTCGTCTTGTTTTCCTTTGATTTCAATTGGTACAAAATAAGCAAGCAACAAATGATTTCCACTTTAAGTTTTTGCATGGATAATGGATATTTTGTTTATTATGTCGTTTGAAATTTTAATTTTAGTTTCACAAATTGCGACATTTCAAAAACTAATCAGTTTTTTTACAACTGTGGTTCCGTTTGTTAATGTACTGAAATTCTATCACACAGATCACACAATATAGTTTTTTTTAAATATGAATAAAATCAAAAAGAATCCAAAGCTCATTGAGCATTGGATTGATTCTGTGAAATCATAGATGTTTTAGACAAATCTCAAATTTGATTTAAATCCAGTTCCAGGTTAAGATAATATAGAAATAAAGATAAAAGTAATTGCACTGAATGCGCTGATGAAGCTAGTGCAGAAAGGCTCGACCCTTGACCGTTGACCTGTGTTTTTTATGGTGATTTCCTCTTACGAATCTTCATTTCTGTTTTTGCTAGGGAATATTGGAATCCTTTCCAGGTTATCCAGACGATATGTACGTTGCTTATGGCTTCTCCTTTATCAAAATACTGCCCATTTAAAAAGCACAAATTGCACCTGTTGTACTTAGATCGACGATGGAAAAATTAGAAAAAATAAACCAAAAAAACAAAACAAGTCAATTAAGAGGTTCCAATTGCCGTTTTAATGAAAAAAATGGATTCAAAATTCAAAGCATAACAAATTACTGAGATTTAGAATTTTCTAACTATAGATAAATTTTTCTGAAAATTGGCTGTTAAAAATTACTTTTCAATTTTCAACGCTCCTCACTCGCAGTTTCTTATTTAAAATGAATTTATTCCACATTTCATTTGCATTCGAATAAAAATAATGACTGCTTGAGATTTGAGTATTTGAGATATCAGTATTTTTACTCACCCACCAACCCCCTCTACCCGCAGTCCCACAACTAAAGCCATCCGCCAAATCATTGTCCTTGTCCCAGGTGCTGAATCTCATGCCATTGGGAAGCCCTGAACTGCTGAGAGATGGGTTCGTCATGGAGTCTCCGGCAGTTGAATCTCCGAAAAATCCGCTGATTGACAGCCGATAGAAATCAGAAGCGTCTGAAATGGAGAAATTCGAGTATTTTGCATATCTTTTTTCTCCTTCAAAATCCTCCAGTTCAACTCGCAACTCCTGATCACCGCTTTTTGTGAGTGCGCGAATATTTTCCAAACCGAGCCAAAAGTTTCTGTCCAAAGAACCGAATCCGTTTTTGTATTCATTCCAAGTTCGATTGAATTCTTCACGAGGTCCACTTGATCTTTTCTGTATGACGGTCCAGCCGCCTCCGTCAACTTGAAAATCACAGAGAACCTCAACTTGTTTGCTACTTTCATTTTCATGCGGATAAATCCACTGCTTGTTAGATTGAGGAGATGGTAAAATTTCCATGGCAACGGTACAACTTGTAATTGATTGTAAAGCTAGAGCAAAATAAGGAAGCAAAAAAAATATTTTAAATTGAACTTGAGTTTAAGTGTAAAATTTGCCTTTGCCTGAGACAGCTAATACGCAGAAGAAGCTCAAAACAAGTTTTAAGTACCTGAAATTCCCCCGTCTAATTTCGCCCCGTTTTCTCCGTTGGGTCCGATGAGTCCTGAATCTCCCTTGTCTCCTTTTACTCCGGGTGGTCCTCTCAACGGCGGCGTCAGCAGCCACAGGCCATGATTTTGTGTCGTCTGATTTTTCATTTCCTCAACTTGTTTTTCCAATGATTTGATCTGCTCTTTTAATTTTTCTTGGGATTTTTCATAAGGTTTTAATGATTTGCATTCATCTTGAAATTTTTCCAGCTCCCGAATTCTATTTTCCAACGTTTTAAAGTAACCGAAAAGACCTTCTAAATTCTCTAATGGTTTTTCAGTCGTCGTTGCAGATTCAGATTGTTCCGATTCACTTCCTTTTGAGCCAACGATCACCGCAGCAAAACAGCACGATGAAAATACCACACACAAAGACAGTTTCATTTTGAATCTTTGCACATGGAAAGACTTTGAAGAACAAAAACAGCGTTTTATCTGTATAAAAAGTAACTGAGTCGGTGGAAAATATAAATTATTTATTTTTCACGAGCTTGGGTTCAGACTAAAATTAAGATTCAGTGTTGACTGCTGACGATGCAACAGAACCAGTTCAACTGAGATTAAACCTCAACTTGTCTCTCCGCGTCTCATATATGCATGAATTTGGATGGTGGATTAACTAGTGGAATAACAAGAAACACTTTGAGCTTTGAATGGATTCTGACTGAGAAGAAACGTCTGTGAAAAGTCTGTCAGTCACAACACAGTTCAATGTTCAAAGTTTGAAGGAGAAAGACAGCTAAAAAATGCACAAGCTTCAAGTTTGTAAATTATTGTATTAGACGTTGCACACTTGACTTGGACTTTAAACACATTTAATCCAAATTTTAATTGACAACTTGCAGTTGGAAAGGGATGAAATTGGATTCACTTTACAATTTACTGGGAGAAGAAACAGAAACAAGAATATAAAGATGAATAAAAAAAACAAGGTCAAGTGTCATCTTCAACAACATCCTCGCGTGTATTTAGTATTTAGCATTTAGTATAGAGCAAAAACTCTTGAAAATCTGCCGTAAAAAAAAGAAACGGATGAAAGTTAAATCTTAAATCTTTATGCAAATGAAAGAAGCACAAGTCTTAATAAATACTTGAGTGAATTGATCTGTTGTCCTTTGAATCATTCGCTTGCATTTCAATTTCCATCTTTGAACTGCCTTTTGTCATTCGTCACCGTCATGGTCATTTGCTTTTAACAGACACGAGTGTTTTAGTTGGGATTTTAGCGTCTCTCCTTCAGTCTGAAAGCAAGGGATTTGAAGCAGGTTCATGAAGTTTTATGTTTTTTAGCTACTTTAATGTTTTATGGTGTAAAGTCATGTCGCTGTTCTACTACACTGCATCAAAAAATTCCAAAGAGGAATAAAAAGTTTGAATATAATTCACTGCACAGATTCAAATGCTGCAAATATTTATTACATTTGAAATTAATGCTCAATGCTCAATGCTTATCCGGTGTATCATTTTGAGTAGTCAAAATATTCCAGGAATTTAAAGGCATAAGTTTAAAGTGATACAAAATGGGACGTAATTTCTCATTGCAGCAAAACTACAAAAGTGCACAACATGAGACCAAAGTCCTTTTCTTTCTCATTCAAAAAAATATTTCTTTTCACAAAATGATCAAAATCGTAGGATGCGAACGATTCTAAACGACTAAAAACGCGGACTAGAAGCAAGAAATACTGAGTAAGTGAGCACGGATGAAACTTGGAAACTGCAATTAACATTACCATAGTTTGACGCCATTTGAAATTTTTCTGTGTAGAAATCAGCTTTTGGGCTGTGAGGACATTAAAAGATGCTACACGTTTAGTTTTTGATGCATTACAAATTACAAAGTTTATACTTGAAAGTCTCAAATCTTCTGGGAACTTTCAATGTATTTTTTTTGTTTAAACGAATCAGCCCACAAAAGCTGTCTCATTCACAGTTCACAATCAGTATTTTGTGTTATTAAAATTCTCAAAGTTATGATTTAATCGAACCAAAAAGCCAACCAGTTAAAATTCTGTTTACATGACGGAAATATTTCTTTTGATTACTCGTATTTTAGTACTATTTGGACGCCGTTTACGCTTTTTTACTACAAATTACATGACACTCGTATGAAGATTTCTTCTGTTCCACTGGAATAATAAACACCGTCAGAATACACATGTTCCCCATGGAAACACCACCTTCGCCAATGGTATACCATACTTTTTGTTTTATAATACAGGAGAATTAAAAAAAATGTACCTGTATTTAATAGTGACATAGAAATCAAATGGCGATAAAGTAAACGTTATTTTTTGTCATGTATAGAAAATAGAGAAAGAAAAGGAAAAAAACTGAACAACAGCACAATTTGCATTTAAGCTAAAGATAGCCAAATTTCAAAAACAGAAATTTCGTGTTTTCAGCTCTCTTCTCCAATTACGATGGAGAAATTAAACTCGAACGCTCTTCAGAGGTCTACATACAAAAACAAGAACAAGAAAAACCCCAAAAGATCGTCAACTGCTAGTAATAGAAATTGGAAACAGGAAAAGTTTACCATGTCTTCTCATCTTGTATTTTATTCGTTTGTGTTTTACCCAGTCGGTAAATTTGGTGACGGTTTTGGTCCATGCGTGTTTTATAACTCGAGCTTCCCAACTATGCGTAGGGATTTGAACCCCCACCCACTATACTTTCACACCACTCTAAACCACGGAGCCACCAAGTCGCTTCATTGGGATGTCTATGCTTGAGTATATCCTCATGTTAGTGCATATATGCTGGAGTATACCCGTGCGCTAGTGCATATATGCGTGGATATATAATGCATACATTGTATAAGTATATATATTATAGCTCGCGCATGTGCAATGTGCAATGGCAGTGATGACACTGGGACAGACGGATCTGATCAGACTAAAAGGGTAGCTAGCTTCGCTGCACTACCCTAAGAACGATGTACAGTGCACAGCATATTCTTTGTTTATTAATTGAACAATTTTGATTCTGAACTCTAATTTCAGACTTTGTATTTGCCACTTAAATCATTTTGTACCAAGGACGTTGAAACCAATAACTAGAATTTGGAAACCAGCGTAGAAAAGTAAATTTTCAATTTACACTATTTGCACATAGGCTTTTGAGCAGCTATGCTCGTTTGGTTGATGATGAGTAGTTCGTTTGTTCATGTCAATTAAATTGAAATTGGGATGGGGTAACCGCAGTCACAAAATACGGATAAAATGTGCTCAGACACTATTTCAACTCGTGCTCAATGCTCTATGTTCAATGTTTAGCGACAGAATGAATTGAGCTAAAAATATGAAGGACAAAAGAATGTCGTGGAATTGGGACGTCGTTTGAAATTTTTAACCATATTTTTCGCATATTACGATGCAAGTTAAAAAGCAACTAGCACAATGAAGTCCAGTCCATACTCCATAGAGTAGCCCCTCGATTATCCGAACTAATTCGTGCAAGAAAAGTTCGGATAAGCGAATTCCAATTTGATTATCCGAACTCATCAGAAGAATGAACGAAGTAGCCACCTAGCGGAAATTACTACTGGAACTAACAATTCCCAAAGAACACCACCAGATGTCGCAAATATCAATTTCTAAATGCATTGATAAATACAATTTCATTATCCGAACTTGTTCGTATAATCGAATGTTCGGATAATCGAGGTTCGGATAATCGAGGGGCTACTGTATTTTAATTGTCAAATAGTGCTCATGAACTACAAATCATTCCTTTTCCGTTCCTCCTCGTAAGAGCGGTTACTGCACACTGGAAACTCGACGGATAAAATTAATGTAACGGTCTTTGTCTTTTCTACGGATTGGACAGTTTCCACAAGATTGAATTCTCTAAATACCGTACATTTAAGCAATTTTATTCGTCGTGTTGTCGTTTTTGACATTTTACATGCAGAGACACATGCATAAACGGTAAATGACAAGTTTGCATCAAAGGGCACCAGGATTTTTTCTAAAGTAGTCTGTGTTGGCATGCATTTTTCACACTTTTGGAGATTTTATCAACGACTTCGGCCAACGTCGTGGGTTGTGGCAATAAAAAGTTGAAGAAACCTTGAGCTTTGGAATGTTCAAGTACTGCCGCCTTCCAGTGCCCACAAAAACAATAACTCTTGACTCCGCTTTGTATTTATCTTATCGGCAATCGGCAAAAAGAATTGACAAAATCTACAGACATTTTCTCATCTACAACGTTTTAAGCTTTGTGTGTTGTTTACAAATTGCAACTTGTTTACTTTACTCACTAACATTTTTGCTAATTGCTAGTTTCATTTCATTATCACTTTATTAGTCTTTTTGTACATAGAAATTGTCCTCTTGTCAATTTACTAATTATTCCAACGTCAATTCTGACTGCAGATATTTTATACTCTACATTTTATTGATGATTGCATTGGTAAAGAAGAAAACCTAAAAATTTGCTACAAATTTTGCCAAGAAGGCAATTAATTGCCAAAAAATGAAAATGGCGTTTCCTGATAATTCTCTAGCTCATGCTGAACAAATTCTGCTGGACATTGGAAAATGGCCAATTTTCCTCATGAAACTCAATGGATATCTTCCAATGACGCTCAAAAGCCGAGCTCAAAGTCAACAACAAAATCAAAATCAAAACGGTGGACATTATCAGCGCCCTCTGGTTTCCCGCTTTCTCTTTTGGTCCGTCCTCATCTTTTTTCTGTCTTTTTCCAATGACTATGCTTTTAATAAGCATGATTTGTACTACAACCGATGGATAAAATTACCCGGGCTGACAGATCAGTTTGTCTACTACTGCATGGCCCTCGTTCAAACCACCACTTGTAAATATTTCAAACTCGTCGGTATTTGGAATTGGCGCTCTGGATCAACGTTGAAATTTTGGCAAAATTTCGTTGCATCGTTTCAAAACGTTTTGGCGATAGCCAACGAACCGGCGCTTGAAATCAATTTAGCCAAGAACAATGAAAGTGACAGTGCGTACGTGCGCGCTTTAAGGGCGGTTCGGCGGGAAACTAGAAAATGGGGAATGTTTTGTCTGGCCATCGCTATCGGTGAAGTAACAGCAGTTGTGATTTCGCACAGTGTGAGGGCTTATAGAGTAAAGACTGCTAAAAGTCCCGCGGAGTTTGACGACTATTTAGACTACCAATGGTTTTCATTCATCCTTTTCAACATGGTTATTTATATTTTCCCGGTTTACATGCATCAAGCCCACATGCTGTGGCTCTGCTTTTTCATGAAGGTTTACGCCGCCATTCTCCACCTAGTGACTGAAGAGCTGAAGATGATCTCCGCTCATGTAAAAATGAACAAGGCAGCTTTCAAGATGAAGGAGGCGAAAGTTCAATCCCAGGTGTTGGCAAGTTCGGTTTCGGATTTGGATACTTTTGTAAACCGGAATTTAGAACCGGAACAGTGGAAAAAGATATGGAATTCCAAAGCGCAAAGAGAAGGTGGGAAAATTGGACAAAGAGATTTTAATAACCTGAAAAAAATGACGACGGTGCATATAGAAAAGAAAATGGATCCAGAGGAATTGGAAGAGCGACTTGAAAATTGTATGGAAATTTACGAGGTTGTTGAAAATATGGTGCTGGAATTTAACGAGCGGTTTGGCGGAGAAATAATCGTCAGTTTCCTACAAAATATGATAACCGTTCTCGCCTATGTTTTTTTCTGTGTTTTCTGGATCGTCTCCGGATTGCCGTCTCAGATCATCATCGCCCTCGCTCCGTAAAAATAAAATACCTAGAGAATCTATGAAATTCTTAGAAGCTAAACTTTCGTAAAATATTTAGACCCAAAATAATTGCTAATTTTTTTACAGGGCACTTTACAATGGATCAAATAATTACGCACTCGCCACGCACTCGACAAAAGTAACCGAGTCCGCTCTTAAAATTTCCAAGGAATTATTTTCTATTTCATCCGGATTTCCCAAGGAGCTCTTGTTTAAGGTAACAAAAATTTAAAATTTAAAGAAATAGAACAAATTCAAAATTTTGTTCTGCTACTGCAGAAATTGAAAATTTAAATACAAAGTTTTCATTTTCATAGGTTCAAATGTTGGCGACGAAAATCAGTTTGAATCCACTGCAAATTTCCCCGGGGAATTACTTCAGCTTGAATCGACGACTGTTGACAGCCGTACGTTTTTATTTACTATTTGTTGTGCATTTAATGTGTAAAAATAAAAGATGTAAAATAACAGTGGCAATATTTAATTTCGATCCAGATCCTGTCAACAATAATGACGTATTTAATCGTCATCATCCAATTTCGGGGCTCAGACTGATCCAAATACAATTTTCTATATTTTTTTAACGAGCTACTATGTTTAATTAGCAAAGTATTCTACTAGCTTAGCAGATGTTACGACTTTCGACTGGATTGGTTGATCCCCGGTGAAATTTTAGTTGTTCCGTTTTTTTCCATCACCACAAAATTCCAGAGCTCAGCAAAACTTTTAATTTTTATTCTAAATTAAAGTAAAATCCATTGGTTTATCAGAACGCTTATCAGACGACGTTTTGAGCTCTCGCGCAGGAAATTAAAACTGTTTTTTTTGTCTGGTTTTGGCTGAATGATTAAAAAAAATTCCCCTTCTCTTTGAATATTGAATATCAGTACAGTTGCATCATTATTTATCATTTATCGGGAAAATGTGACGAGGAGGTTGACAACATTTCTCAAGACAAAGTCGATAAACATTGGTGTACTTTCTCTCTCGAGTGTATGAAAACTTCCAACTTTCACTCCAACATTCCGAATTCCCTCCATTTCTCTCATCATTTCAGCCCGAAATCTAAGACTTGATGCAGCGGGAGTTAAATTTGATGCCGTTTTCTGAGCAGCGAGGAGAAATTCGCTTTTCACTCGTTCAATTTTCTCGGGGATGGAAAAGGCGTTTTGGTAAAGTATGCTATAGATCAATGTTGCAAGAATGGCGACATAAAGAGTGAAAAGAGCCAAAAATGGAAAATCATACGAAAGCCGAATCGTAAAGAAATAAAAGAGGATTGAAAGAACCAAACAAATGATTTTAAAGGCAAAGATGCAAAACGGGAAACAGCGGTTGAAGAGTTCGATGAAGACGACGAGTTCTTTCATCTCGCCCAAGATTTCACGGAGGATCCGAATTTCCCTTTGAATGTCACGGCTCAAATCTGAGCGACTTTGGAATATTTTCACTAGATTTCTAGAGTCAATAAAAGAGTAAAATTTCGGAATTTTCATGCCGTACGAATTTCTTGCTTTTTCTTTGACCAATAAAAGGATTTTCATTCATATTTTTTACCCGAGTTGAAGATTCAGTCGCTGCAGTTCGGACTGGCATTTGCCAAAGAAAAGGACTTCAGTGACGATTGAGAAGAAGCCAAAGGTTACAACCGTCGTTACAGAAACTACCTCAATCGAAAATAGTCCGAGGAAACTGACGACATTTTGATATTCCGGCGGAACTGCCGAGTACAAAAGTTGAGGTCGACTTGGATCAACAGCCAAAATCAAGAGGGCAAAAGAAACTCCCACAACTGTGCCAAATGACAACAATCTGGCCAAAAGTTCATCCAGAGAATATTGCGGCGGCCAAATGAACAAAGGCCGAATTGTTTTCGAACCTTCAAGTAAACTTGACTCGTCAATTTTTTTTCCAGAGTTTGCTGCAGCTTTAAAATTTTTAAAACAGGAAAACCAGTCAAAACCTTTCCCCCAAAAAGCTTTTAAAATGTATTGTTTATGCAGTAAAACAAGTACTGTTAATTTATATTTTCTTACCTTGGGCATTTTCAACTGTGTTTCCAAGTTCCTCGTCCGCCATTTTCTTTACCGGATTTTCCCTGTCGACAAAAAGTTGGTTGAAGATCATAACGCACTCATCAGCATTTCCCACAAACATTTGAAATCCGATGCAGTTAGCAAGAGAATAAGTGACCACAAACGAAACATGAATAATAAAATGATCCCATCGGAAATATTTCTCCGGCTCCACCAAAGTCGACTGCACCAGTCTCAACAACATGTAAAAACAGTGAGTAACCGACAGCCAAAATTGGATTCTCCAAAGGAAAATTCGAATTTTACTCGACTGCTTCCGAATTCTCCCATTTTCCAGGTCAACTTGAATCGGCAGAAGATTCAAAGCAGATAGAATTTTGAATGCCCTAAAATTCCACCCGTTTTCTTTAAACGTCAACATTTTCTTGTTTTTCGGTAGAAATTTGCAGCCAAAGTGTCGGATCAACCAGAGCTAAGCAGAATTGAATTGAGTTAAGGAGTGGGAAATAAATATGAGAAAGAGACACTAAAATGACCAATGACAAAATGTCCGTCTCAGTCAATTGTCAATACAAACTTTGGCTTTGGCAGTGAAGCCAGTTTCACTTGGGTGGTCCCTTTTATTTGCACACATGCACAATGTACAACAAGTTCTGAGTTTTCGTTCGAGCTCCAAGTTGTCACGTCACGTAACACGTAACACACAACTGTGTAAATAAATGACGGTACAAAAATGTGATAAACCAAATTTAGTTGTCGTAAGTCATGTAGTTTTGTTGATTGTCCGTCCTGCAAAACCAAACCCGATCCCTGACATTTACATTGGTATTTATTTTAGTTATTTCGAGCAGAATGCTAACATTCAAACGGTCAAAAAAGGAACAATTTACTTTTATATGCCATGAAAAAATCCGTCTGACAATGACAATGAAGAATGACAAAAAAGAGGTCGTAGAAAAATTGGTGATAACAAAGTCTGTCAATAATTGCACTTGCCTGGATTGTGGACTGTGGATTGGATGTTTGTGCAAATGTTGTCCAATGTCCAGTGTCAAGAGCTTTGTCATTATTCTTTTTTATTTGTTTAACTCACTCAAACTTATTGTAGTTTGGCGTTTGGCATTGGAAATTGAACAGATTCACTCGACAAGTGTAAAATGAGCACAATCAGAATGGAAATACTTTCAATGTCTATATTTTTCGCTATATTTCGCTTTTGGCTATGGACAAAAAAATGTTTACTTAACTTTAATTATACTTCCTAGTGGGAGAAACTGGCAAGCAAAGTACCCAAGGTGTCATGCCCAGAATTGAATGGGTGTATGTGGGTTGGGTAGGGACTGGTGAGTGTAGTAAAACCCTGGAATACTACGTGCCCCCGTGGCCGTTGACCAGAGATATTTAAGAAAACAGGTCAAAAAAACGTCAAAACTTGCTTCAGATTTTATTTTATTTCTCAGGGCCCTGTGAGCCGATTTCAACATGAGTTAGCAATTTAAATAGACAATTGTATGAAGGTGAGGATCCATGCAAAGAACATTTGAAATTCTCCTGGATTTTGTAAAAATACCGCGGAAGGTGATTTATATACTTTTTACATGTAAAATCCCAAAAATGAATTAATGTGACATTAGTGTCTTCTCAGTTG
>JAQGBH010003361.1:0-20158 GCA_034698265.1 Sminthurinus aureus | reverse complement strand
ACTAATGTTTGCATTCTTAATGTTTGCAAAGATCGGCTAATGTTTGAATTCGTGCTTTGGGTCTTGCAGTGTACGTAAACCTGGTAACGATCTTTCCGCCGCGCTTTCTCTCAACTCTCAATTCTCAGTCTTGAGTCCTCATTGTGATCCAAAGCAATTCTTCCTGATACAGACCACACAGTGTACAGTTTCACACTCACCCTACGTCTTAGGCGTATGGAAAACGGGCAAGGGAAACGGATTGCGTCCGTTTTATTATTTTCCCTCTTCTGTCTTCTCTCTTATGATACATGATTATCTGCTCATTGGCAGTACTCTCAATGCTCAATGCCCAGAGATCAGTACTCAAGAGTACATACTCGCCATCTCAAAATGTACATATTTGTAGCAAAGTCTACAGCGTTTCCGTTTATACTGAGAGGAAATAAATGAAACGAGTAGGGAAAAAAGAATGAATTGTACAGATGGGAGTCGCAGCCGTCTTCTGGCCTGTTCTGTTATGATCTGTGGTCTGGGGTATTTTTTGGTATTAAATGTTGCCATTTTATAAAATATTGGAACAATTTATAAGCCCTCAGAAATATCGCCATGTGAGCACAACTTGAACAACTTGAGCTTGGAGACTTGAGCCTTGAGACTTGAGGCTTGAGACGTATGTGAATACTTGTGGATATTTTGGGTACAAGTGTAATGCGTATGTGCTTAACTGCCAGAGTGCAGTGTACATTGTACAATGAACAAGTTGTTCTCGTTTTCCTTTCTGATTGTGATACATGGCAGCTCGTTGTAACTATCTATATCTGGGTATGTATCTATGTTTCTATGTTTCTGTGTTTCTGTTGGTTTATGTATCCGCATCTCACGTGCTCCTCGCTTTACAACGGAATATTAAGGGATATGATGATGCCATAAAGTATCGGGAGTATAAATATAAAGAAAACACATTACACCTACATCTATGAACAATCTATCTTCAGTCTTGAGTCCTCAGTGCAACTTAAAATGTACAGTGTTCAGCGTGTGCACTTTGTGTGGTTTAGTTCAGTTGGGTTTCATGTTCAACGTTCAACGTTCGATGTGGATGTGGATGTTCAATGTTCATGGCTTCACATGCATGTTCAATGTTCACTGTACACTTTTCACTCTTTCTGTGCTTGACTACTTTTCTCACTCGTTCACCATCATCATTGCCGTTGCCATTGCTGCCGCTAGTTCTCTATTTGTATTAAACGAAAGTACTTGTGCGTGCGGAGAGCTGGAGAATGGAATGAATGAATATATATTGCTTTTCTCGCAAGTCATAAACACAAAACTCAAAATCCCTGCTCTCACACTCCAAACTCCACTCTCTCAACAATCCATGGAGAATGTATAATGTACATTGTACATTGTACATTGCGTATGTAGCATGTAACATGTAGAATATACATGGACATCGATTTGGAGTTGAAGCTCCAGCTCCAGCTCCAGCTCAAGTCGAAGTTGTAGCTGTAGCTGTCTCTCTATTTACTCACGAATCTCATACTGCTCCTTGCTCCTTTAACTGTGTACAATATGGAATGGGAAATTGGCATCAGGAATAAAAGGAAGAAAAGGCCTACATCTAGGTTTATTTTTTATGTCAGTAGATGAAATAGATATCGAGATCGAGATGGTTTTCTTTTCATTTGAGAAGTAGTAGGCGGCACCAAACCCGATACCGAGCCCGACTCTGACTCATTTTCATTACTAAAGTATTTTAGTTTTTATACTCATGTACTTTGACCATTAAATCCAAATCCAAATCCAAATCCGCATCAAGATTCAATCCACTCAAAACTCGACTTCATTACGGGTGGGAAAAAGGAAATTACCTTCAAAACTCCCACTCTTACCTCGGAGCTTTGATTCATTTACTTGGCTTGGCTTGCTCTAGAATAAAATATTACAATTTTTCCAAACATTGAAAACAAACAAAAAATTGAGTCGAGTTGAGTGAAAGTACTGATATTTAAAGGTAAAAACATAGTTGAAGGCTTGGAATTTTGAAGCGTTTTCTACATAATCGTCACAGCAACAGCAGTTGATTGGATTCCTGTTCAGAGTTCAACTTTGTTCAACTTGGAACTATATAGAATATAGAGTAAAAGTTGTGTACTAAATCCGATTTTCCTTTGATCTACAAAGAATCTAGATTCTAGATGCTAGAAATCTGTACAATTTAGATTGAAGGAATGTTAGTCCCTTTTCACCACACAATACTGTACAGAACAATTCAAAACAGAACAGGTAGGATTCAACTCCGTGTACCTTGTACATTGTACAGATATGCGTAATTTTAGATGCGTAAAGCCTCCGTCTAGGTGCGTAAGTGGGTATGTAACTGAGCATGTGTGTGTGTGCCTGTGTCTTGTTAAATTGGCTTGGCGTGAATCCATGTTAACTGAATTACCACAGGGGAATTAACACAATGCATTCAGAAATATTTCTAGGAGAATCCCTGGTAAAGCAAGAGTTGTGAATAGCCGTTTGAAATCCAGTCACGTCCTTTCCAGCCTCATTTCTGGCTTTATGGTCTCTACCTCTATCAAAACGTCTTCCTCCTTTCTTCCTCATAGATATCTACAATCTACATACACCATACCATACCATACAACACAGAACACACGGTTATATTATGTCTAATATGCACCATGTACAAGGAGCAACGAGCAAGTGCGGAGTCAAGTGTGATGTGAATCCTCCGTCAGGAGAAGAATTTTACTCGAGCTCATTCTCATACTCAGTTTTACTCCCAGAAATAAATGTGCGTTTCTTATCTATAAGACTACAGCCGTTCCCGTTCCCGTGTTTCTGCTCATCTCCGGTCGCAGTATAAAATTCATTCTCATTCTCTAAACATTCATTTCATCTTCTTTTGCCTATTTTCCTTTCACATTTCACCTTCAGCTCTTGACTCTTGATTCTTGATTCTAGATTCTGCATGTCATGAGCACTTGTATTTTCATTTCATGTGCCGAACTGTCAACTGTGAACTGTGAACTGCAAATGACAAAAATGTTTCATCATCATACGCACACGCATTTACTCATTCTCCATGAGCCTCTCTCATCATCATTAGACCTTTGGTCGCCTATAGAACTGAATGAAAATTAAAAGAGTAGAGGAAAAAACTTTATTTACAATAATTAGAAAAGGTGTGTAAAAACCTTTGATCTTTGATTTGCAGTGAGTCAAGGGAGTGTTGACGGGATTTTCAACTTTCAACTTGTAGTGTTGACTGTAAATTGTAGAATGTAGAATGTAGACTGTGAATCGTAGGTGTAGAGTTGATGAGGCTGAAGCTGTGCTTGGTTTTGGAGTTTGTCCTTTATGTAGAAAGAACTTTGTTGCCCAGGTTTTTATTCACCACCGTTCACCGTTCCCGTTGACATTGGTAGTCGGTTATGGGCTGTCGGCTGTTGGTTGTAAGTTGTCGATCGTCGCTTGTTGTCGGTTTTGTATAAATTTGCAAAGGATGTTCTTGTCATTCACATCGGCTTCTACTACACATTACACAGTACAAATGTGTGTGTGTATTTATGCATGTAGTGCGAATGAAACGAATTCAAAGCAAATCGTACAATGTACAAGACAAGTGTAGAGTGTAGAGCATTTGGAATTTGGAATTTGGCAGCCTCCTTGTTTGAAATTATTGGCATTAGACGGGGAGTTGGAGTTGAAGTTGTATTTGTAAGGAGAAACCGCACAAAAAAGAGGACGAGAGCAGAAAACTGAGGAATTCAAAGAGAAGTGAGAATTTTGCTTTGGCTTTCAATTTGGCTTTGACTTTGACACTGACTTTACGCATACATGTGGTTTGATGGAAATTGTAAATAGTAAACACTAAACACTACAGCTTATAATTGTAGGTGAAAGCCGTCGGCTGTCTCATGTCTCATGTATATATACATTTTACATGTAAAATTCACAGCACTAGCAGTTTCACTCTATTCTCTCCTCTTCATCTCATCAGAATGATTGACGTTCCTTTGAACTCACCGATTCCACACTCTTATACTCGTATTCCTAATAACAACAATCAAGCGACGGAGCAAAAATTCAGATTCAGATTCAGGTTCAGAATTCACGAGATATTTTACGCATGTTTTTTACATGTGGAAAATGGAAATTGGACATTCTTCAGCATGGTTAAAATCCACATGTACAGAAATTTTAAAACATGCTCTTTTACACAAATGTGCATTTCTTCCGTTCAAATTGCACTAACTTATTGTAGAACAATAGAACACCTTGTATCCTGTTCTATGTATGTATGTATGTATCCTGCAGCAGAGATTTGGATGCAAAGATTATTCGAAATTCGAAATTCAAAAGGCATGGATTAGGTTCAATATTCAACATGCTCCATGCTCCATGCTTCATGCTACACGTGGTATAAATAAACAAATGCCGTTCCCTCTCCCCTCTTCTTCCTTATCTTGTGTTTGTGTTAAATGATGTGTAAATTGTAAACTGTGTATTGCAAATTATCAAACTTGTCGGAATCCAAATTCTTGCACTACAGACAGTCAAATCCATAATGTATATGTTTTGTATTTTGTATACATGTGAGAAATCTGGCAGAGAAATGCGGATGAATTCCATGTTTGAATCGTCTTTATCCATCTCTTTCCTCTTTGTTTACAGTTTACACACACTTACTCATTTGTATTTATCTCACATATGTAGCATATTCTATATTATTATTAAATGTGCACTGTGCAGTTTATGGCTCGAGCCGATTAAAACTATCCTTAAACAATGGATACATTCATGCTCAAACCTCCTGCTCTTGCTTGTACTCGTACTCGTGTTGCATGCAATCTGGAAAGAACTGTAGCATTACGCACCCGAGTAGTAATACATTATACACCCAGATTATCCACATTGAACTGGAAATGTTCGTAAAGCTGAAACAGAAACTCGTTATTCATCTTTCTCATAATAATGCAAAATGAATGTATAATGTATGTAAAAAACATATGGCAAACGGCAGCATGCAAAAGAGTGAAAATAAAAGTCATTAAATGTAAAAATGCATAAAAAGGAGGGAATGGGAAAAACAGAGATTTCCTTGATTTTTTTATATTTTTCCCAGCTCACAAAAATATTAACTGGTTGTGCTTTGGTCCTGGTTTTGGTTCTGGTTCTGTGTGTCACGGGACCGAGTGACTGATTAGCTGTCCATGTCCAGCCACTTGTGAATTAATCTAGAAAATTTTATCGCAGAACATGAACGTTCAACATTAGACATTGAACTTTGGGCATTGGACATTGGACATGGACAGTACCAAAAGTGGAGAAAAAGATTTGCTGATACACGGAACACACAGTCTAGAATGTTGAATGTTGAAGAAATCAGGCAGAATGCGTATTTTTATGCGTGCTAAATACCTTGATGCAAATATTTGTCAAAAAATGTCCTGTACAAAATATACAATTATAATGGTTCACCGGCTTATCAGCTGATTTATTTATGAATTTTAATTGAATTTTTACAGAATGTTCTCAAGTTACAGCAAATATATTATACATTCTACATTCTACATTTACGATAAGACATAAGATATAAGCAGAGATATGACTTTTCATTTTGTAAGCTTTCAGTTTCCAGTGTTTTCAGTGTTCCAGTGTTTTCAAAATATTGGGACATTTACTCTATAAAGCACACGATATAAAGTTACATGATACATAATACAGGTTACATAATATTGAGCTATTAAGTTGTAAGTGGAAATCTGAAATTTGAAACGTTGTTGTGGATTGAGCTTGTATAAAAATACCCACATGAGGTACATCGTGCATCGTGTATTTTGTATCGTATTGTGTATTCTGGTTCTGGTTCTTGTTGAATGGAATGAAATTGGAGATGTAGGCTAAACTCTCAAATCTCAAGTAAGACACAAAGAATGTACAATCTGGAATCTAGAATCTGGGTTGACTGAATATAACGATGGCGATGCTTAGATTTTACGCGTACTTTTTAGCTTCGTTCCAGATTATAGAATTTACACTGTACACTGTACAATGTACATACAATATATATTTATGTGTATGAGGTATCAAGTACTTACATGATGAGAAACGGAAAAGGCGTGAAAAAACTGTTAACCGTGCACATGTACATAACTACATAACTACACGAATACATGTAAAGTGTACACATTGTACAGGCCACATCATGAGGCAGAGACAGAGACAGAGATGAAGGAGAAATTGAGGCCGTTCGTTCCGTTGTTGGTTCGTTGCAGTCGTTCGTCTGGTAGTTTCATCCCACAGAGAGTTTTGACTCTGGTCGTGACTTTGACTTCGACTTTGGCTTTTACTTCGACCTCAGCTCCCGTTCCAGCATCACTCTTACATATTTACACTCGCTCATCTGAACATTAGCGGAATTGCTGCAGAGTTTAGAGTGTAGAGTGTAGAGCGGTATAAGTAATACATTGTTATTATAAAAGTACAAGTGTATAGTGTATAGAGTATGCTGTGAATTTACATGTACACATATACAAATGTACAGTGTACAGCTAGAGCCACATGAATAGAACGACACCACAGAGACGGAATATGAGAGAAAAGTGTGCGCCTTCTTGCCTTCTCCATCTAGTCTTCTAGTGCAAGGAGCGTGGTTATCATTATGCTAGGTGAATTTCATCACATCGGTCTCTGACACGAGTACACACCATGTGGTCCTCCCAAAATCACTTCATATGCATAGATGATCTATGATCATCACATCCTCAAATATCTTCTTGTGACTGACGCTCCTCACTTCTCTCTCTCTCTCACTCTCTCTCTGGCATTTCAAACGTTTACTTTCCCTTTTACACACATGTATGATATAACTTGAAGTAAAAAGTTACAAATCAGCATGCATAAGCCGTTGCTCCATACTCCATACTCCATACTCTACAGTCTACACCGTATCTTCATGTATGACGTACATCCATTTTATTATTCTGTAATCACTTTTTCACCGTTTTCCCTCCTTATCATATTTACTTGTCACACACACCAGACAGAAGCGAAGGCACGGGCAGGATGAGGATTTTACACACGGGTACAATGTACACTGTATACTGTACTGGCATGTGTTTGCAAAACCAGAGGCTGGAAGCCTAAGTACGATTTAAATGCACAGTGGTAATCACTCATGCCATTCTACGACCAACTCCGACCAACCACGACACCGTTGACTTTGGCTTTGAATTTGACTTGGACCTGTGATGTGGGGGCGTAGACGTTTTGAAATTTCAATCAAAACTCCAAGTGCATCATAAAAAGTCATAGAGTTAAACACAACTACTTTGGATTTTTCTTAGTACTGTTTTATCTGTTCTTGATGTAGGATAAAATTTGAATTAATTTTGAATTTAATGCTCAGGTGCTGATACGGATGTAGAATTTGTTATTTGAACTAAACCTGCAATATTAGTAATGGTTCCGCTTTTCTCATTCAAAAGTAAGCCAGCATCTGAGAGTTGAGAATCCGTGTGTATTTATTTATTGGGTAAACATCTGTTGAAAATATTTATGCATGTTCAAGTTTCATTGTATCGAGTATCGAGTTGATGGTTGAGATTTAAGAGGCCGGTTATCGGTTATTCCATGTTTTGCAGACAATTTAATCACGGTATTATAAATGAGGATTTAGAATTTGGGTGGAGTTCCATTTGGCAGAGTACTCAATTCTCAATTCTCAACTCTCAATACTCAAAGTGGCTCTCGTTCAATTCTATTTTTTGTACGCACAATCTTAATAGCATGATTGTAACTTTTTCCATTTTTTTCTTCCTTATCTTTATTTTTTCCCTCAACCGCTCAATTCTCAAGTCTCAATTCTCAATTCTAAATTTTCAATCTCCGTTGGTTCTACTTGAAATCATATTACAATTATTATGCTATCGTCGCACTTTGTACATTGTACATTTTACATGCAAACTTCTTGTTTCCCTTCCTTTTAGTTGTTTTTGCCCAACTCATGAAGGAAACCAAAGTAAATCAAACTAAACAAGTTGAAAACATTATTTTCATTATCATTATCATTTTTATCATCAGCTCCAGTCTACTCACTCAGCCTCTTGGTTTCAGTTTCATTTTAATTTTCACTGTTTGACTCACGATGAGTGCTACAGCCCTTTCAGTTTCACATTTCAGCTACAACTTTGCACGAAATGTTTTTTCTTCAACTTTCCCTTGTTTTCATTATAATTTTCATTTCCATTCCCATTCCATCCCATTTACTTTGCTCCAACAACATTCCTGATTGAAATGAAACTTTTTGAATGCATCCACACTCCAACTCCATACTCCATGTTTGCCATGCTTAATGCCACTTGTTATTAAATCCATGTACATTATAGGAACCAGTATCTGCTACCATTTTTCCGTGTAGTAATTTCATTTTTTGATAGCGTGCAAACTCAACGTTAGTATAATGTATGACACATCTGTAGATACTAGATACACACACTTAAGGCCTTTATCCACTACTGGTGAAACTAGCGTGAAACCTTGAAGTGAAAATTTCACGTTGTTTTTCACTTTTCAGTATCCACTTCTTTGTTTTTTCCCGTGAAATTATCGGGAAATATTTACGAGCGAAATGTCGCCGTGAAATGAAATTTTTGCAACAACGTCATTTTCTTAAGTTGCCATGGGAAAATTCATCACAAAAATGCATACAAACAAAGGTTTTATATTTCGAAAAAGATTAGGCAATTCATAATGCATCCAGCGGTACTAGTACGCTATTTTTACAATGCAAATAATTATTTTATTGATGACGGAGCAAAAATTTGCTCATTCTTCCGTGATCTGTCAGCTTGTGCGGAGAGCATATTCTGACTTTTGGTATCAAAAACTCTTCACTTTTGACAGGTAAAACGACTCATTTATTAACTCTCAATCCTCAATGCATATGTATTAAAAAATGTGTAACATAGAATTTTAAATGTTCATTTTGTTTCAATAGCATGGCAAAAGGTAAAAGAAATTTAGAAGAAGGGCAGTCAAAGTCTAGGTCAAAGAAATTGAAGGCTTCTGAAGGTGGAGAGGCTCAAAAAACTGTTAAAAAAGGACGAGAATTTCATGATAGTGACCGAAAAACTTTGGCAAAACTAATGAAATTAAAACCCGAGATTTGGAAACTGAGCAACCGCGACCACAGAAATGGGAGAGTTGTTTCGAAAGCTTGGAGCACTCTTGCTGAATCAATGAAATTCACAGGTTTTTATACATAAAAATATATTATATATAAACACAATACGATTGTATTATACATGTAAAATGAATTTGATTTTGTCCCTGATACAGTCATAATAATAATTATTAATAATTTGAACTCTCTCATTTAGTGACTGAATGTAAAGACCTGTGGAAATCAATGAAAGATCAATTAAGATACAGGAAAAAGACTAGACCATTGACAACATCCGGAGATTCTGGTGGAGAGGAAGAGTCTGGTGATGATGATGAGGAAGAAAGTCTAGACTGGGACGTATGGAAGAATTTGAAATTTCTCTCTCAAAATCAACCCCCGAGAAGGTATAAAATGAAAATAAAATTCTACCGTCACGTTTTTGAAGTATAATCCAATTTGTGTGCAACAATTCTAATCTTTATAATTTTGTAGGACCATTTCATCAATTTCTACGGGCATAACAAATCTGACTGACGAAAATGTTGATAGTGATGATTCAATGGATTTGCAAACGGATGCAATCAATGAGACAACAGATGAAATTCCAGCAGCCGCATTCCAACCCGAATCTATTGACATTGGAGACTCCTTTGCTTCTTCATCATCGTCTCATTCATCAACATCAAAACCCAATGAAGTTGAAGATCACACTGTCTTTAATTCTTCATCTTTTCCTTCTATCTCCGCTACACCTAGAATCCCGTCAGATAAAACTGCAACATCAGTCTACAACTATGTACGCATAATTTTACATTCCTTTTTATTTGCATCCCGACTATAAAATTAAAAGAATATTCATGCGTCTAGACTCTAGACACATTGTTTTTAAATAAAACATTTTATTGGTATTTCAGATGGATAATCCAACTAAACGAAAGGGAAAAGCAAAGGAGGATGCAAGTGTAGACATTGGAGTCGAATTGGTTCATGGAATAAATGAAATGATCAACATGCGGAAGGCAGAAGTAAATAGAGTGGAGACAAAGGAAGACTCAAAACTCAAATACATTTCTTTGTGGGCGAATTTGGATCGAATGCTCAAGAAGTTACCAGAAGATACTGTAGAAGATATTAATATGCAATATGTTCACATTGCATATGATGAATTAAAAAAGTATGAATCGTCGCTCATCATTTTTACCCCCCTTACACAAAATCCATAATTATCCGTTATTCATTGTGTTATTAATTATTAATTATTACAAATGTCTATCAATAATCAATTACTTTTACATTTTATGTTTTGGTTTAATCCCGTTACACTTGTTTTGACTTCTTGTCACGTGTTACGTTGAATGTTTTATATTATATCTCGTTTAATAATTGATGTGTGTAAAAGCTTTTAATTGCAGTTAATATTTTATAATAAATCATATTATGTACTGTTGTAAAATGTATGGAAACACTATAATGTATAATTATAAATTATATAAAGCCTGACGCTAAAATATAAAATCACTACCTAATATCTAATATCTATGTAATTTTGTTCACAAGCAAGCAGAATTTCTTTGCCACGGTACAGAACCTTGAGGAGAACTGAAAAACTCTGCTAAATGATCCCTAATATTTTTTCCTTGTGTATTTATTCGGTTGGAGCTCATAGGTAGATTATTTTCAAACATGGAATCTAATGGGACTGCTGATCTCCAGTTTCCTTGAATCATTGTTCCGTCAGTACAAAAAGAATCACCAAAGCCAACTGGACAGTACACTCGTCTATCGCTTGCCATTAGATAATTGTGAAGTGAACAACAAGCGGCTACAATACTTTGTGCCTTGGCTGGATTTACGTACATAGTTCTTGCTAGACATTGCCATCTCACACACAAAATTCCAAATGCATTCTCAACGCATCGACGGGCTCTGCTTAGCCTTGAAAAATACATTGACAATAATACTTTATAATCTTGATAATTGATAATAATAATAATTCTTATTATGTGAACAAATTTTTAGTTTTTATCTCTCGTGTACCTGTAATTAAAAATATTTTGAGGGTAAGTTAAAGGTGCTCTAGCTGATGGCTGATACGGAGTTAAAATGTGTCGATTGAGAGGAAATGCAGCGTCAGCCAAAAATACATACGGAGTTAAAAGGCCATACACGTTTCTATCCTCTGGCACTTTGAGTCTATTTTTCGCAAGGAGTTGGCCGAGCTCACACCGACGGAAAATACCACTATCACCCTCACTTCCATAGGCGCCAATGTCATAGTAAAGAAAACGATAATCAGCATCTGCTGCTGCCATTAAAACTATACTGTGACTACCCTACAAAGATGAAAGTTGTTTTAGTTTTACTGTACACACTATTTTCCAGTTTTATTCTAGACGGTTTTGAAAAAGTGCTCACTTTGTAATTAAAAAATTGACTAGCTCCTTGTGGGGGGCATTTTATGTATACATGCTTTCCATCGAGACAGCCCAACACATTCGGAAAGTTCCAACGAGCATTGAATTGATTTCCAACCTCTGTGAATAATTCAGCCGTCAATTCCTAATGTAAAAACCATTCAAAACTTCAAAATTCAAAATAAGTTTATTTTGAAATTTGAAATCAAAATTATTATATTTCTGAATATATACCTTTGCGTATTCATTTTGAAGTGCACCGTGTATGACTGCACATGTCCGTTCGATTATTTTCCCTAGTCGTTGCTTGGATATTCTGTAGCTGCTAGCTAAATGCCTTTGGATGTCTCCAGATGCCAAGAATCTAGGATTTTAGTTTTTGAATGTGTTGAAAAAACTGTGATAGGCATGGACACTTAATTTAGTTTATATATTGGGTGTTATGATTTTTTCATACTCTAATGTAACGGCCAGTTTTTCTAAGCTGCAGATTATATCCGGTCTCGTGTAGGCCTTTGGTTCTAATTGTTCCTTCACCAAATTATAAAGATGATCAAATTGTGCAACCGTCATGTGAAAATTTTCCTCAAAGTACTGTGGATCATCTCGCATGTCCTGGAACTACAGTAGAAACAAATTTAATTGATTTCTAATTAGTGAGTAATTGATTGACCAACTGGAACTGTAACTAAAACTCACGTCACTATGAAAGCGTCCTTTGGTGCTCCTTTTCTTTAAATAGGGACTAACCCACATTCTTGGTCTTTGCCTCTGTCTCCTTTTATGAATCAAGTTTCGAGTATGCAAAAAAGCTAATCCGATCCAAGCAATTGTCAACTCATCGACTATATCCATTGTTGACGACCCTAAGTTCCTCTGGAGGTAACTATTCTGGTCAATACACCAAGAAAATGCCAGAAATAAAATTATTTTGTCTTTTGTTCTGTCAGATTGTGTTTGAATGCAAAGAGATGGTAGTGACTCGAGTCTAATGACAACTTTGCACTATTATATTGTGTAGAAGTGTAGATACGTGGCTATGGTACTTAAATTTCATTCGAACAAGGATATACTGAATACTGAAAAGCGAAAACAGCAGTGAAATTTGGTGTGAAACTTTTATAATTTCCCTGGAATTTTATCGTAAGGAAAATTTCACGAGAAATTTTCCCGACTGGTTTTCACGGGTAGTGGATAGGCCGCTTTAACATGTAAACCGTAGGCAATCGTACACAACTTTGGTTGGATTTTAAGCTCCAAATTCCCAAAAAGATTACAATTGTAATTACACGACCTGTGGAACCATTCTAGAATTCTAGAATTCTAGAGCGCAGAATGTAGAAAAATTTATCATTAACGCAACGGGAGCAGTGTGGTCGTTTTTTACACAGTATTTGCAAAGATAAGGTTGGAAATGTACCAAAGTAATAATAATAATGGTATGCGTCATGGGAGAAGAATGAAATGCCGAGCGTCATAATATCCCATGCAATACAATTCAGAAATAAATAAGTGCAATTGGAATTATAATTAGTTGGAACTTGGAGCTTGAAAGTTGGAGCTTGGGACCTGGGACTTGGAACTTGAAAAAATCTCGCACCTGTGAAATCCTAGTTTTCACACCAGACTTTGTAGAATGTTGAGTGCCGAGTTGACTGTACGCTGTACACAAAATTCCTATAAAAATTGCAAGGGATTTTTTCGGAGGTCATAATAGGAGAAGCGAACCGAGAGGCTTGGTGTTCGGTGCTGTACAGCTGCATACTTAGTTGTTAGGCAGTTAGACTGTTAGACAGCTAGACAGATAGACAGATAGATGGATGAATAGATAGATATATTCATCAGTGTAATTATTTCTCTCATTATACCAGTACCGAAATCGAGCGGAAAGGAATGGAAAAAAGAGTTCAAAGTATCTACGTATGCATTCTGCCCTGGACTAAATTTTTTACTCGCATTCGTATTCGTATTCATGTTCATCCGCATGAAAGTATGAAAAACTGGTGGATTGTGGAATCATGGAAGGATGAAGGAAAAAACTGGAACAAAAATAATTTCCGTGTTTCATGCAATCCGTGATAAATGTAAGGAGGAAGGAGCTTGTTTATATTCTGTATCAGTAACATAATATAATGGGAATATAAAGAATTAATGACGTGGTAGCAACAAGAGGTAAAAGGTACAAGGAGCATGAATAATACCAGTGTTCTAGCTTCTAGATTCTAATGTACTCATATCAAGATACTGCCATTTTTTATGCTGCCAACTTCCAGTCTGGAACTAAACAAATGAACTCGAGTGTTCCTTATATGCGTGTATCCGTGTGTATAAAGTATAGAGTATAGAGTACGGAGACTTGAAACAGGACAAATTCGTGGAGAAAAAGAAATAAAAAACAAAACTTGTTCCGATTCCCGTTCTACACGTCCTTCGTGCAAACAATAAACTAGAAAAATACAAACTACAAACTACAAACCACCCACCACATTTTTTCCCATGTTCTTTCCCTCTTTCCGCTCCTGTCTGCCAAATGTATCCTTATTCAATGAATGACTGAGTGAATGAATGCAAATGAAGGGTGTTGGGAATGGAAATGGAAAGGGAAAGTGTGTCTAGTTTCTAGAGTCTAGAGTCTACAAACCAGATTTGATTGAAAAAATTACCACTTTTCTCTATTTATTTGTGGATTCTATTACATTCTTACATTTATTTGATTTTATCCCTCCGAAGTGATAGCAACAGAAAGGAAACCATGGAAAGGGAGAGAAAAGAAAGGAAAGGAAAAATAGAGTAGGAGTGCGTACTGGATACAGCGTATGGAATTGCGATTTGTCTGAATCAATATTCCATGCCAATTATCGGGTGGGAGGATTCCTCATTTATTTTTATTTACACACCTACGCACCCTCTCCTTGGGAACTGTGATGTGTATTTACAATCCACAATCCACAATCTACAGCGCATAACAAATACAATTACTTCTTTTTGACACCTACCAATGCCGATGCCGATGCCGATACGGATACCAATGAAAATGTGAATGCGAATGCCCATGGCAATGCCGAAGCCCAAGTAGATGAAGCAGAAAAACTATTAATTTTTCTACCACGTTCAATGTTCGGAACAACTTTGGGGGTACTTGGCTAGAAAAAGAAGCATATGTGTAGTGGGCAAATTACACATGAATATGTATGTGTTTTTGGGTGGCCTCAATTGAAATAGAAGAAGAAGGAGAAGCCACTGCTTCATTTTTCCATGTTTCATGTTCGATGTGCATGTATGCAAATGTGCTTGTGGATTGTTCGGCTACTTGTATGATGCTCCTACTTGTACTTGTATTCGTATTCGTACAAGTACTCGCCCTGCGTGTACAAAGGTAATATTACAGAGGATAAATTGAAATTATTCAGGCGTGAATCCAGAATCTACCTTTGTATAAAATGCACATGTCTGCGGTCTACATCTAAAAACTAGAAACTAGAAACTAGAATCCAGAATCTAGTGTCTACATTCTACAGTCTACACACTTGTATAATGTATATTGTATGTGCATCAACTGCGGTGTGTTTTTGGCAAATTCTCACACATCGACAGACTCTCGTGCCTCACCTCCGTTCCAGTTGCTCTAGACTCGAGACTCTAGACAACTTGAATTTGAATATAGCCATGCCGTGCTTTTGATGATACGTTCGAGGATGCGGTGGTGTGATGCTGTCGGCAAAAAGAGAAAGTATATGAATATGTATGTACTGTTACAAACTTGAAAAGAACTTTCAACTCAAAATCCGAATCCGAATCCAAACTCGAATTCGAATCCACTCAAATTTGTGGCTGGAGGTGATCGTCGACTTTTTTCCAGTGACAGCAACAGCAAAAGTGCGAAAGACAAAGAAAAAGAAAGAGAGAAAAGGTGGCAGTATTTGTATAAAATGGTAATAATGTAAAACGTGCTAATGTTCCACCCGCAGTAACTTGAGTCTCGAGTCTCGAGTAACCAAGTTACACGTACATGCGTCCAATTAATTCCACCATGAACAATGAACGGAGCAATGAACAAACACCAAAGTATAAACTAGAAACCGTTTGATTCTTTCCGACCGCCACGCCACGCCACATCACACTTATTACACAATGGCATCAGCTTTGCCATTTGTATTCCCATTCTCATCCACATCCATCTCCAGATCCAGAGGACTATTGATATTTGCATATATCAGTATACGCATAAAAATCGTCTGGGTCGTGCAATGCGTGAAACGCACGTGCTTGAGAGGGGAAAGTGGAAACTGGAATCGGCGAGAAGAAGAGAAAAAAAGCTCATTTGAACAATTCTTCACAACCTAAACGAACCATTGAGGTAATTGATAAAGGTGTCGATTTAGACTCGGATTCCCAGAACCAAGAGCTGAGAGCTCACACTTTCATTTTCACTTTCACTAGTTATAATTTTATGACCACCACCAGACTACTTGACTTGACTAACTAGACGAACTCTTAAACCTCGTCTCTCGTCTCTCGTCTCTAGACTCTAGACTCTAGACTCAACTCGATTCCATTTAGCTCGTCTGTCAGTAATCCTCATTATTCTATTTTTATGGAGTCTTCTAAATCGGGATTCGAATTTGAATTGCCTCTAATTTATTAGACAAAGTAGAAAAAGTAACTCTTGCCATGTGATAAAATATAACGATAGAATTAATACAGTTTTTAGGATGTAGGATTTAGGATTTTGGCCTACTTTTACCCATTTTCACGCAGGAGATGTCAATAAATTTTCAAAATTTACTATTTTTCCTGAGCTCAAGAATGCTCAAAAGATGCAAATTCAAGTGGTTTTAGAATTGATAAATTTTAATTATTTTTCTCCTCTGTTTCTGGTTGGATTTTTAAGGCAGGTTTTGTCATTTGTATACCTCTCTTAAAGGTGTTAGAAGTTTGCGAATTCCTGGGAAAAAGGATTTAGTTGTGTATAAATACTGTATTTAAAAAGGATATGAAATCACTGGACTTGCTTAGCTTTGAGGAAGGTTGAGGCAGGGTAGGAAAGAAACAGGACAGAGACGGAGGCCTAGGCACTTGTTCTGCACTTGATGTTATATAGTGTCATTCATTATATGGGTGATAAATGAGCGTCAGAGCTGCTGTTGAATGTCTTTGTGGTGCAATTGATTATAGGCTTGTCCTCTCGGCTCTACATTCTACAGTCTACGGTCTACGGTGTAGAACATTAATACCAGGGTGAGGAACAGGAAAAGTGGGAACATGAGAAGAATGAAACATCTTGCTTCGAGTACTTACTTATTACCCCTGCCCCAGACCTTCCTCCTTGTTTTCCTCCCTGTACACTGTGCATTGTACATGGTTAAATAAAACCATAGAAACATTCAAGAACCCTACCATTACGATAAGAATACGACCACGATTACGATTACGCACTTGAAATATATACCCAAGCATTAGGAACAAGCCCAGTGCCTACACCTTATACCTTATATCCAACAAACTGTACACTGAACGTGTTTATAAGTTATGGGCCTCCTCGCATTCTGTGTAATCTACCACTCGACAAATTTCCTTTCCTTTCTCTGACTGCTTCTATTTTACTCCAGCTCGATCTGGATTCTAGATTCTAGATTCTAGATTCTACTAAAACTTTAGCGAATACAAAAGAGTCCACTTATGCTTTGTCTAGTCAAACTATTAGCATGGACATTGAGCTATTGTACTGTATACATACATCTATCTACAAGTACTGTGTGCTCTCTACTCACTCTAATTCATCTTTACCCGTACAATCCTTACTTCCACTTGATTCCAAACTCCAAACTCCAAACTACCCCATTTCATCCTGTTTTATTTCATAGTCATGGAAACCAAAGGGAAAGAAGAAAAACAAAAACAACAAGGAAAATGAAAACGGCTCATTGGGATTGTGGACATTTGTATTATACGAGTTTTATGTATACAAACTGTAAGAACAGAAGGAGAAACTAAATAAATTCAAAGAGAATATCCGTCTTTACATTTGTATTCCTATTATTTGTATTTGTAAGGAGCTGGATGAAATGGCAAATCATTTTACTTGAGCTATTTTTATTATTTCCTTTTCCTCTAAAAGTGCACACACATTTATTGAGAATTGGGAATTGAGAATTGAGAATTGAGCAAATGACGTGTGCACTCAAACTACGATTAACGATTACGACTACTTCTTTTACTGTTTTAAGATAGGAAATCAATACAGGAGGAAATGCTGGATGCAAAAGACTGTATTCACATCTTTGATAATTCCTTCCTCAAAATGACTCATGAGAGGAGGAGCAACTGTTTTCATATTGCCATTATTATCACCACTGAGAACGTTAGAAGGTTACAGAGGTTCTAGTGCATTTGATACATTTTTATTGCAGCCGTAATAAACTTGATGTGTTTGTATTTACGATAGTGAAATCATGTGTGATTTTTACAATATACACAAATACTGACTGACGGAGGATGGAGGACGGAAATGTTGGATGTTGGATGTCGGATGTCGAAATGTCGGGTTTTATGGAAAATAGGGTGCAAGTATTTATTGCGCAATATGATCATTTATCCACTCTACCAATTGCTTTCCAGCCATTCAAAATCCAGTCTCGAGTCTTGAGTCTCGAGTCATAGGAAAATGACAATGTGAAGATGACAATAAAAGAACCAAGAAGACGAAGAGGCGACGAGCAGGAGGCAAAAGGTCGGCTGTTAATTGGTAAATTGGTTGTACGCTCTTGAGTCTAGATTCTAGATTCTAGAGTGTAGAGTCTAGAGTCTAGAGTCTAGAAGAGTACGGAGGGGAAGCTTCCCCAAGTCATTTCATCCCGTTTCGACACAATATGCAATATGATGTTTTGGTATGTCATGTCGAGGGATTGTCTGGATCATCATTATTGCCAATTATTATTTTGTTCCATTGTGTAAACACATTTACGTTAGATGTACCATGTTAAATCTACAATGTACAGGAGAATATACAGTCGACCCCCCTCCCTTCACCAAAGCCAAAGCCATAGTCAAAGTCGAAGATAAGCGTGTATTTACAAAGAGGTTAAACATAGATACCACGAGCTGTAGCAATTTGCTCGGTAGATATTTTCCGTCTCCTTAACAAATATTCTACGTTCTGCGTTCTAAATTCCAGATTCCAGATTCTAGATTCACATTCCGCATGTCACATGTCACATGCCTTGAAATTCCAAGTGATTGTTCCCGTGCAGACACATTTAACAAGTGAAATGAGGGACAACTGCTAGCTACTATAGGTAAAATATATTTACTTCAGGAAATGTATGCACATTTACAATATACAAACAGCAAAGTATTCACGTCAGTAGTCAGAACATCTCTAAACTTGAGACAAAAACATGGATTTACCCCTCGCGTTTGTTTATTACAATACAAAATATTCACAATTAATATAAAATAACCAAGAACCAAAAACCAAGAACTTGGAGATCCGAACAACTGCAAAAACTATTTTACTTTAGACTATAGGTATGTCATTCATGGCGTTTCTATGGCCTACATTGTAACTTGTAACAGTGTCAATTACCATATGTAGGAGTCGTGATTCTTTGAATGAGGAAGACGGGAACAGTGACTACATGTTACAACTGACTCAGTTAAACGTTGAGTGACACAAACAAGGACCAATTAAATGCAGTTTAAAAATTTGTAAAAATTCTGGTTTTCAACAAAACAGTTACAGTACAGTGATAAATCCAGCATGCAGCATACGGTATTTTACAGACGTAGCTAAAGAATACAAACTAAATACTACAAACGCACAGTGCATAGTGAAAAGGGACGCTACGCATGAATAATCTACTGTGTACCAGAAAAGTCAGAGCAACGGCGTAGTAGTAGGAGAGTAGCTCAACTTTTCAGTTCAAGTCTCTCATCAAAGCTTCAAAGTGTCTTCACTCCCTTTGACACTTCAAGTATTATCAGAATTATGGGCTGTTCTCTCCTTCTTCAACGGTACTTTTACAACTCCCGTCTCTGCTTTTCAACTATGAAGACTAAATCTACCTTATATTATATATTCTACATTGTGCATTGTGCATATTCATTTTTCCTACAAGTACTTTTACAATTTATTCACACTTGTACAAAAGTCCAGATCCTTAATACACGAAATTCAGTCATACATACATCATACATCCATACATACAGATTACAGATATACAGAAAAATTCTATTTGGGAGCACACAAAAGTTTTACCGACATTAAATACCGAGCTTATATACTTTGTAGATTCTTGATACTAGATACATACAGCATACAGTTGACAGTGGTGATGAAAGTGGAGAAAAGCTGAAAGTTGAAAGCTTTCAATAGCTTTTAGCTCCTAAAGTGAGTAAGGGAAAAAAGAAAGGTAGAGAAATTAAAAGAGTTTCCGCATTCTTTCTTTCTTTCTTTCTTTCTTTCTTTATAACATGATGAGATGAGAGATGAAATGGCAAATGGTAAATAAAGTTAAAAATCCTCACTTCGTGAGGATTTTATATCGCCTACAAAGCATAAATGCTTCAGGCTCCGGAAGCG